>VYZS01025805.1:30844-89449 GCA_013400695.1 Neodrepanis coruscans
CTGTAGAGAGAAGAGAGGAGGCTGATCCGCTGCCATGTATGTGTGTAACACGAGAACTCACTAAAGAAGGACGTTCACTGCGCTCTGTTTTGAAACCAGTACTTTAAGTATTGCAGCCACTCCAATTGCACATACACTCAAGCACCTGATATAACCTCGGTAATATTATGTGACACTTTATTAATGTACTAAAGATACTTTCTAGCTAAATCTCCTCTGTCACTGTGTATATAAGGTNTGATCTAGGATCAGCTTTTTTTAAAAAAAATGTGGTTTTTTAGGATTTATCTAAGTGAACTTACATTTACAGCAGCTTAATTTTTAGTACAACTTTGTTTTGACATGTCAACATTTGCTATTTTTCCTCTGAACTCTTAACAGTTATTTTACTTCTGGGAGCAAAACTTACAGAGCTAAAACCATGGAATACTAGTTTCTACTCTCACACCTACAATGACATCAATATCAAACTTCCAAAATATTTTTCCTTGTCCTGCAGTTGGCTGAGGGTTAAATTGCTTGAGCAGTCAGAAATTCTAAGTATGTGATGAACAGTTACAATTTTATAATGCAGCTAATGAAAGGGCTTTACTTGTTGTATGGTATTGTGAGATGTATTGTCTCCTTTTCTGTTAATTTGTCTATAAAAATGCTGCTTTTTTTAAGAAGCATTTTAAATTACTGGTATGTATAGCAAATGTATCATCTTCATAAGATGAGACATGATTTGTTAATTGCATAAGTCATATCAGAAATGTATGTTCAACCATGTTTGTTAAACAAATCCAATTTGCTTCCAGTCTTCCATAAGAAAAGATCTTGAAAAGCATTCGTGAACAGAGAGTACATGCTATAAAAAATGGCCCTGGTATAGCAGAACTGTAATAACTTGAACTGACTTGCCAGCTTGTTTGTAACAATGTTGGTGTCTCTAGCTTGTTGCACTTAGCAACTGTGCCACAAAGCTAAAACAGAAACAGACCAGAGCTTGGAACAACTAAAACAGTACGTATTTCCATTATAGGAAAAAAAAAGAAGAGATTAGTAAGGAGGAGATGTTTACAAAAATGGCTGAATTTATTACTCGTAATTTCTGTACTGGACACTTGTTTATGGCTAGTCTGGCTGCAGTTCACAACTTTGGTATCTGTGCATTTCCCATTCTGGGTTCAGTCCAGCTAAACATTCACTGCCTTTTTCTATTCAGAGTGCTACAGGTGCCCAGAAAAAAAAAATCTAGTTATTCAGTGCCATGAATTGAAATTATAAGAGCTCAAATAGAAGTTCTGCCTGGATCTTCAAGCTACATATTCTCATTCCAACAGTTTCTCTTCTTTTTGTTTGAAGAGAAGAAAGGAGTAAACCGTCTACAGAAGTCAGCAACATTTGCAGTAATTCTTAGCTGTTACCACAGATAGCTGGAAAGGAGAATCTAGGTTCATGTACAGAGCTGACTATACCAACTGGGTTTGAAATACTAACTCTACCTGGCTTTCTCACCTGGTTTGTCTAGGAATTTTACACCCCTGGCCCAGTTCTCTGAACTTGTTGAAGCTCATTACCCACAAATTCTTCAGTACAAGGCAGGAGACAGACTTTCATCAGTTATTTTCTTTTAGCTCTAATGGCTCCTTGCTGCTGCTCTCCAGTCTTTAAAAGTAGTTGTGTGACTGGAAGGATTCTGAATGTTGAGGAGATAATGTTTGCTTTTATGGCTAAATCTGCTTTAAAACATCTGTTTGGGATTGCTGGTATTTTTTTAGTGAGCAATGTGGTGGTTTTGATACTCAAATTCTTTCTAACTACCCAGAACCCTGATAAGTACAGTATGCAGGCAAATGTCTTGGTCAGCTATGGAAAAGAGGGTGTTCAGTTAAGAGGAACTGGTTTTGGTAGAACCTCGCTGGTAGCACAGTGCAGAACTGCATCTAAAGTATCATCAGTTGTTGATCTAATCAAAAGAACTTTTTAAGTACTCTTCTTAAGGAATAACACTATTTCTTCAATACATGCACTTTTATTTTCAAATGTAGATACAGGCTTTTTTGTTAAACTAGTTAATTTTTTATGAGAATCCAGAGCTATTAAAATATCAATGTTATAAACAACATCTCTGCCTTGTAAACTGCTCCAAATGCAGGAATACAGTATACTTAGGATAAAACCTTTTTTTTTACACTGCTATGCAGTTTGTAAAACATCTATGGTGTATAGTCGGTCTATCAAAATGTGACTTGTTCACGTTTGCCCTTGAATTTTAAACATGTTGTATCCCTTTCCTGGTACATCTTCTGTACAGCATATATAGACAGCTGTTCCAGTCTTTCTTTTACTTGATACCACGTTGCTACTTTGTTTAAAATACTGTGTTTTCAATCATTATGCAATTTTTTTTTGCAATGTCTGTTGAAATCCTAATAAAACTTTTGGAGTTTCTCTCTTTTAGTATGATTGTACTTTCTTTAAAGCTTATCCGCACTCTTCTGGTGTTCAAGCATGGTGCTCAATGTCTGCCTATAGGATTTCAGTAAGTACTCAAAAACTAAAGAAAGTTGCATAAAGAAAGCTACTAACAAACATTCAAACATTGCCTATTTTGGAAGTGATTAGTATCTCTTCAAATTTCAATATGAAGCTTGGTCATTCACTTTTAGACTATAAACCAGTTTCTACGGCTTTGATCTGTTATGAAACGTAGATTCTCTTCCACAGTTAAAGATTTAACTACACAATATTGAAGACTCATATTGTACCTTGTAGGTTTGTTCTGATTGATTTTTCTGAATAATGAATTGGAAATATTATCTGATCAGTATGATATGCCGCTGGTGTGCAAAAAACGTTTTCAGTCTGTTGTCTCATGAGTAAAGTTTTCTGTAAAAACTTGTCGGTTAGGGTTATGATATAGAGATAGAAATGTAGGGTGTTTTTTAGATAATGGTTATAGTTCACTCAGTTTATAGAATGGCAAAACATAAAACAGAACCTCATTAAAATAGAAGAGACTGCCCAGAAATGACCCTTTGGCCCCGGCATTTGTTAATATGGATATGCTAAAAGTCTTTTCAAATAAAAATGGTCTCCATACTATATAAATTCAATAATGCATTAATCTAAACTGTGTTGAATAAAACAATGTGTTTTACATGGTTTAAGTTCAGCCAATATAAACTCATCACTATTTTACTTTTTAGACAGGCCACATTTTGTTTTTCTGTCTCCATATTTGGATTACATAATCTATTGTTTAAGGAAATATTTTTTCTCCCTTTAACTTTCTTGATGCCTAAAGTATTTTAGAGGATTTTTAGCTTGTTTTTCTGAGAATACTACTGCTAAAACTATCTTCAAGGCTCTTGTCTGCTGCATGTACTTTCCTGAAATGAGATTTAAGTTCAGTGGAGATTACAATGCTTGTTATAATACCAGATTTAAATTCTTTCACTCGGAATGTCACCTTAGGTAGCTTTGCTCATCTTCAGATGAGCAAAACCTGCAGTTGTTTACAGCACTGAGTAAAAACATGGTATTCAGATACTGTTTATAAAATGTTATGGCATGTAAAGAAGAGTTTGAAGAACAGGATTTTCATACTGTGACTGTTTGGCATGTGGTGAATATTGAACCAGTAATCCAAACTAGAGACTAAAACTGAATGAAGAAGTAGACTTAAAATACCAAAGGCATCCAGTCCCACCATATAGAGACTCCTCAGAAAGACTGAGGGTGCTGTGAGTTTGACTCGTGCATGCTGCCACTGTGTTTCATTGACCATTTATCAGTCTTTCCATTACAGTAGGAGTTATCCTGCTGCTACTTGAGTTCTAATGTGCTTTAGTTCTAAACTGTCTTCAAATAATGCCTGTGTTCCTGAATCAAGTCTTAGTTCTAAGTTGGGCACAGTCCTCTCTACTGAATGCAAGGTATGTATTGGATATAGGTTCTACATGCTGTTGGTGTTGGTATCAGAGGCAATATTTGGTAAGAATAATAGAAAAATAGGGTCCTTTGGAGACTGAGGATTCATCTGCTTGCTCTTGGTATTTGCTAGAAAAAGGGAACAGAGAGGTGTTAGGGAATGCAAGGAGCAAAACTGATAGTATTCAGTATAGCCTGCTAATGGCCTACTAGCCAAGAAAACTTTATTAATCACCATTAGATGCAATATGAAATGTGATGGCAAAAACCCACACCTCTGCCATTTTTGCAAACCTGATTCTGTGACACATGCAGCAGTAGGTACACAGACTTGTTACAGCATCAGGTAGCAGAAAAATAAGCATATCTGATGTTAACTGCAAAATACAGGAAAACCAGAATTTCACCAGGTATGAATTCATATAAGTCTAGATTTGTACAATGAATCGGGAAAATGTCATTTCTACTATGAGGATATTTCAGTGTTCTGGTGCTTTCATCCTAAACTCTGCTGACATTTTTTTATTGTAAATCATAAAATAAATCAACTGCAGAAAAATCGTAGTAGGAAAAGATGACTTTAAAAATCATTTCAGCTTGACAGTGTCATAAAGTAGTATTGAATTGAGTATTTTAGAATATGTAAAAAATGGAACACAAGCAATAGCTGGTGATACATGCTTTTCATTGAAGATTTGTCTTTTTTTTTTTCCTGAGGTGTGTTTTCAACTGTGTAACAGAAGAGTTGTCTTCAAGCTTAGTGTGATTTAATTGAGAAAATTCTGCTAGTAAAATGAAAGTTGGGCTGCATTAGGATTTCCCAGCAAAGGAGGAGGCTGCAGAACAAAACTAATCTCATTATGTGACTGGTTAGCAAATCAACAATTAACCCAGCATGAATCTATGTTGAACTTTGTTCAGAAGCGTTAATGTTTGATCGTAACGTGTTGCGTAATCTTCTGAATATTGTGTACTCCTTAGTATTGTAATTATAGCTGTGTTCCACATGTGATTCTGGAGGCCTTTGCAGCAAACAGGAAATAATGTGCCTCTTAATAAGATTTGAACCTTGGTAAATGTATAATATGAGTGTTACGAACAGTGGCAGCTGTTTATAAGCATCAGCTGTCTGAAGTTTCACGTCATTGTGTATTTCAAGAGGAAGGGATGACTGGATGCCTTGTTGCCTAAGCAAGGTGGCTTTACTTATAAACATGTTACATGATGTTGCACTGTGCACGTGGTTTTTGATATAAAGACAGGGTGTTCTTGAATTAATGCAGCAAGACTACTGAGCTGATGACATTGCCCAGAACAAAAATTCATATCCATATCTTGTAATCAAACAGGTTCAGTCTATGTGTTCTATATCTTTCACATCAGTTGAATGGAGTTGCAACTTGTAATCATGTTTTTCAGCTGGTGCCATTTTGGATACATACAGAAGCATTTATATTAAAGGTTAAAAAAAAACCAAACCAAAACAACTGAGAAAAAAGAAAAAAAAAAACCAAAAAAACACCCCCATGATTATAAAAATTCTCAGCGATGCATTGTTTAAATACATAAACAGTGCTCGTTAATGTTTGTAAGGAGACCCTGGCAAGTAACTAGAAAACTCAGTTTCTGTATTTTGTTCAAATGAAATTACTGCATATAGTAAGAAAGTGCATCTTTTTAATGAAAAAGCCAAAACAAAACACATTTACAAAAGCTGTATGATTGGCAGTATCACCTTTCTAATGTCCTTTTGATCTTGAGGTGAAATTTAAATGATCCCAGATTTGATAATTTTATCATCCAGATTTTTGTATTTTCTTTTGGCTAGTTCAGATATGTAAATAGCTGAAAAAGAATCTCAAGGGTTTTATAGGTGTTTTGTGGGCTGAGACAGTTTAAAGTACAAGGTTTTACCCTTGATCTTTTTCAGGATTGTCGGGGGTCTTTGCCAGTATATTTGGTGGTTATTGTGTACCTCAGATGCAAAGAGATCATCTTTTCAACCCTATATTGAAGGTCAGGGAAACAGGCAATTCTCATGTACACTTGTTATCCTCTGTACCATCCTGAAGCTCTTGGGTTTTCTAGGAGTCACTGAACCTGTGAGAGTCTCGCTTTGATTTCTGCTTAGTAGGGAAGTTGACACAAAAAAACCCAGAACACTTAATTGTCTCTGTGCTTGAGTACTCACATTTCAAGGTGGGTATTACAAGCTACATTAACCGAGGCCTGCCTTATTGGGGTTGTAAAACAAGAACCTGACCCTGTGCTGGGTTCATGTGGCAAGAGTTTTATAGTGGGCAGCTGTGAGGGAGAAACCTCTGTGAGAAGAGATGAGGGGCTGCCCCATGCTGAACATAGATGGCTCTGCAGTGGCCAAAAGCTAAGCCCATCTATGAAGCTGGTGGTGCCTCTGTGAAAACATAATTAAGAAAGAGTTCCAAAAATGTGGGAGAAATAGCCCTGCATACACCAAAGGTCAGGGAACAAGGAGGTCCTCCAAGTGTGGAAACAGATTTCCCTGCAACCTGTGGAGAAGACCATGGTAACTCACGTCATCCCTCTGCAGCCCATGAAGGACCCTGTGTCAGAGCAAGATGCAGTCTGTGGAGGCTCCTGGCAGGAGATGCAAGCATATGGAAAGGAGCCCATGCAGAAGCAGATTTTATGGCAGGACCAGTGACCCTGTGAGGGAGCCATGCTGGAGCAATCTGTTCCTGAAGAACTGGACCCTGTGAAAGGGATCCATGCTGTAGCAGGTCTTGAGCTACAGTGCATGGGAAGGAATCATGTTTAAGCAGCTTGTAAAGGACTGTAACCTGTGGCATGGACCCCACTCTGGAGCAGGGGAAAAGTGCAAGGAGGAAGGAGAAACAGGGAAGACCTGCTATCAACTGACTGTAACCCCCATTCTTCATTCCTCTGTGCTGGTTGCAGTGGGGAAAAAGAGCTATGAATGAAGGTGAGCCTGGGAAGAGGAGAGGGATGGAGAGAAAGTTGTGTGTAGTTTTGTCTTTGTTTCTAACTGTGGCACTCAATATTTTATTTGCGATAAGTTCCATTTTCCCTAAGCCTTTTTTTTTTTTTTTTTTACCTATGACAGTAATTGGTGAGCGATCTCCCCATCCTTATCTTAACCTGCAAGCTTCTGCGTCTTACTTTCTCCCAATCGTATTGAAGAGGGGAAGTAAAAGTGGCAGGGTTGGTGTCTGGCAACCATCTAAGATCAAACCCAAGGACAAAATCCATTGTAAAGCACTTAGAATCATAGAATCATTAAGTTTGGAAAAGGCCTCTATGATCATGGAAGCCAACCTTTAATCATACACCACTTTTGTCTACTAGACCATAGAACTAAGTGCCACATCCAGTCATATCTTGATCTTTTCCAGGAATGGTGACTCCACCCATTCTCTGGGCAACCTATTTCAGTTTTTAACCACCCTTTAAGTGAAAAAATTCTTCCTGATTCTTCCAACCTGAACCTCCCCTGGTGCAGCTTAAGGTTATGTCCTCTTGTTCTGTCACTGATTGCCTGGGAAAAGAGACTGACCCCCTCTTGGCCGCAACCTCCTTTTCAGATGGTTGTAGAAAGTGATAAGGTCTCCTCTGAACCTCCTCCAGGCTAAACAAATCCAGCTCTCTTATCTGCTTCTTGTAGGAGTTACTCTCTAGGCCCTTCACCAGCTCCTTTTCCCTTCTCTGGACTTGCTCCAGGGCCTCAGTGTCTTTCTTGTAGTGAGGCACCCAGTACTCAAAGTGTGGCCTTACCAGTCCTGAGTACAGGGGGGTGGTCACTGCGCTATTGCTGACACGTACCAAGATGCCAGTTGCTTTCTTGGCCACCTGGGCACACTGCTGGCTAATGTTCAGTGCGTGTCAACCAGCACTCCTAGGGTGCATGGGCAGCTTTACAGCCACTCATCCTCCAGCCTGTAGCACTGCATGAGGTCATTGTGACCCAAGTGCAGAACCTGGCACTTTTTCTTGTTGAACCTCATACAGTTGGCCTTGGTCCATCAATGCAGCCTGTCCAGATCCCTCTGCAGAGCCTTCTTACTTTCCAGGAGATCAAAATTCCTACTTAACTTAGTGTTGTCTGCAAACTGCATTTGATCTCATCATCCAGATCATTTATAAAAATCCTGAATTGAACTAGCCTCAGTACTGAGCCCTGGGGAGCCCCAGCAGTGATCAGCTGCTGACTGGATATAATTCCATTCACCAGCACTCTATAGGCCCAGCCATCCAGCCAGTTTTTAACCCAGGAAACTTTAAATTTTTTGTATTTGTGACAATTTGGTTCTCAGGTGGTGTTGCCTCCATTGAAAGGGAGAAATCATATGTATGTAGGACCGTTATGTGGTCACGGGAAGGCTACTGGTAATGTATCATCATATCCTTACTTGGGCTATTTCCAGTGGAACTTCGGAGGCTGAGGCACAAGGCTTACTGTGTTGATTTGCATCATATATGAGATGAGGAAGTCCTGTGACTCAGCAAGTAAGGTGGTCACCACCCCTGCTAGATGAGAGAGGGAGGGGCCTGAGTATGCCATTAGAGTACCAGCTCAAATTAAAAACTACTTGGTTTTAAGTTATTGAATGCATATGTACGCACAATAAGAATTATCATCAATGGCACCACTCGAAAAATGCCATTTCTTAATAGCCAGCTTTCTTGTTTGCTCTCACTCAAATGGTTGAACAGTTTTGGATTGAGGTTTTGATGCAGCGTAGGTGTTGAAGCTTTAACTAGATTTGTTATCAGAGTCACTGGTAATGGTGGAGTAAAGTGGGTTGTGTAGTTTAATGTCACTAAGCAATATCATTCAGTTGGAAAGCTGTAATTCTGTTTTGCATGAAAACAAATGGTTTTATCTATGTTTTCCCTCTGCTTTGAAGTGAAACACAAGTTTGACAATGGTTTTTGTCAAGAGAAGAAGCAAGACAGATATTCAGAGTAAGAGTTGAATGGTTAGGACATTTCATATGTGGAAGATTCAGTTTGTCTTGCCTCCAAATCAAGCAGAGAAGGAACATTCAGTAATAAGGCAGTTTCTCACATGACAGTTATTGCAGGAACTGCTTCTGCATTCTTTCTTGCTTTCACCTTCATCTCTTCATAAAATTAATGATGTTAAATTATTCTGCTACATTAAATAGTCCCAGAATAACACACATAAACCTGTATGAATCAGTTACCTTGTGTAGAGGTTTGTTAAACAAGGTTGGCTGGAATATCCATAGGTATCCAGAATTACATATAGAATTAACAAGGTTGGAAAAGACCGTAGAGATCATCAAGTCCAACCTATTACCTAACTTACCAACCTACCCAATACCATCCCACCATCTAAACCATTTCACTGAGTACACAATCCAATCTTTCCTTAAATACATCCAGGGACGGTGACTCCACCACCTCCCTGGTCAGCACATTCCAATGGGAAACCACTCTGTGAGAAAGTTTTTCCTAATATCCAGCCTAAACCTCCCCTGACGCAGCCTAAGACTCTGTCCTCTCGTTCTGTCCCTAGGGGCCTGAGAGAAAAGACCGACCCCTGCCTGACTGTAATGTAAGTAAGAAATTGTCAAAATGGGTGGAGAATGTGGAATAATTTATGCTTTGACAATTCAGGATAAATTGTAACTGATCTGTAATTTTGCTTTGACCATGGGCATGCTCTCAGCAAAAGTTAGTTTGAGAACCACTACTCTAAAGAGAGTTAGGGCACAGTCTGCTTTTGGAATATTCTGTTTGAACTTTAAGCCACTCTTGATTGACAGAAGTTGAACAACTTAATGTTAACAATGGTACTTAGTGAGAACAATACACAAAGTGAAATGATATTTCCTGGCAGCTGTGGTGACCTAACAGAGCTCAGGAATAAGTTAACAAGTAGCCAACTGATGCATCCTGTGCTACTTCAGAACTTGAACAAGTACCTGATGGTTGTATTAATATTAAATGAGCATGTTTTTCTTCTTAAGTTTGACCGGGTTAGAGTGACTACTTGCATACATGAAGCTTAAATTTTAGAATTGTGCTCAAGCTGAAACTAACAGGAGGATCATCATCTGGGGACTCTCCCATGATAAGGGAGTTATCTGGCCCCAGACACATTCAACCACATAATTTATAATTGCAAGCTACTGCAGGGTAATGAGTTACCCTTTAATCAGCTGAGACATAATGTTGTGTTTGCAGCTGGAGTAGAATTTATCCAGTCTTTTACTACAAGTCTACAAATAATTTGTGGAATTGCAATGAGATATGCTAGGAGTCAAAATCTAGCCTGTACTGTCAGTGATCCCATCATTGCCAAATGCACTCTCCTAGCAGATTTATTGTCACTTATTTCCCTCTGTGGTATTAAGTGCTAGTTTGTTGGGTTTTTTTACATAGGTCTAAGTGGGATTGACAATAGAAGCAATTGTGTTTTTCAAAGCACTACTTGACACAGATATTAGAAGCCTTTAAAGTTCCAGTTAGGCTTCAAGGTGATGTTCTGATGAACTAAGCCATAAAGCAACTTGGGTAAGGAAAAAAATTTACTGTTTATTGCTCTATGGATTATATGTATGTAGTCACATTAAAATGAAGTAAGATGCTAAAGCTACGGCTACAGTAATTCTGAGAAATCCATGTAGAGTTAATTTTATGCTTAATGGTATCATTATATCAAATGTGTTGGTTTCTATCTCCTTGAATGTATATGGGTAGTAATGTTTGAACAAAGATGTTCAAAGATGAGCACAACCAGTATTAATAAATACAGAATCGTAAAGGAAAAACAAAACCACTCATTCTCTAGTGATATGGACAGAAACCTTACCAGAACCTGTTTAGTTAGGAAAGGCTACCAGCATAGAACCACTACAGTGATACCAGCTGGATTTGTTATGTAAATAACAACTTTTCACAGATTTTGGAGAATTTTGGTCTCAGTAGAACAGTCTGAAGCTTCTTAGCTTACATGTTATACATATTCATGGCATGGATGTGTTGTACATATTCATGTTCTGGCATATGATAACTCTATTACTAAATTTACATAAAGAGGTGTTTTTGAGGAAATGAGTGGATTCATTTGACTTCCATGCAGTTTTCAGGCTGTTCTAAGCCAGGTCATATGGTTTGCTGCTTCAAATACATCTCAATTCTTAACCAAGAATTGGTTAACTCTCCAAGTCTGAAATAAGCCCTTCTAGGTGATAATGTGCCATTCATCCATCACTCTAGTCAGTTGCCAAATAACAATTCAGTAGCTTTCCTTTTATAGTTCTCTATTTGATGACATGTCCCTAAAGAAAAAAAACTGTTATATTTGCAAGCATTTTTGAACTGCAGAGAAGAATTATAATTTTTTTAAAAAAATTATATCTAAATCAGTAGTTGAAGTTTAATTAGCCCTTTTACATTTTGCTCTGTTTGTTTGTGAGCTTTAATGAAATCCATAGATCTTTGCAAAAAGCTCTGTTGAGGGTGAGCAGCAGAAAAAGGATTAATCTCTCTTGGTATCTGCATATTCAGACAGTGAACAGATTCTCTGCACTTTTCCTTTTTTCTTAATTTCTGTTATTTTCTTGGCATTGTTTGACAAATAACATCCCACTGAGATTTTTAATTTGAAGTCATACTAGTTCAAATTACATATGTAAAGTTATTACATATGCATAGCTTTACAAGCAGCAATTAGTTTTGTTTTTATAAAGTCTTAAGTTAAAACTTGCACCTACGTGCAAGTTTTATGGCTTAAAATAGATGGCTTAAGAGCAGAGAAAATGAAAGATAACATTTCCCCATAATCCTTTATGTGCTGATAAAATCAATAGAAGATACTGATCTATCTGTGTGGTGGTTTTACCACAAATTCAGCGATTTTGGACCAGAGACTCTGAGAGAAGTCACAAACACACCCCAAAATGAAGAAAACACACAAATATCACAGTTTATTTTGCGCAAACACAAAAAACCTGACAAATAAAGTGCAAAACAGACAAACAAATTAAATTTTCCAGGGCTCGTCCTTGGGGTGAAGATGCTCTGGAGACAGTGCTTGTCTCTCTGGGCCCCCCTGGGAGACTCCGGGGTAATCAGAAGGGAGCACGTGGTCTGAAGATGCCCCCAGCTGCAAGCCTCTGCCCGGTCCCGACTGAAGGAACAACTCAAGAAAATTATAAAAACCGCGCACAACCCCCTCCCTCCCTTAGCCCAAGGAGGGATTTAGTGCTGAAANCGCTGCTGCCCCTACGGCATACGCCCCCCGGAGCGGACCACGGCCGGGAGATGGAGGGGCGGCGGAGGTGGCGATCCGCTGGGCTCGCGCCAGCCAATTCATGGCTCGGACCACCGCTGCCGCCGGCTCGCCTGGTGCCGCCTCTCGCAGCCCTAGCAGCTCTCAGCACACGCCCGTGCGAGCGCGGGGCAGCCCCCGGCGCTGGACTGCCGGCGGCTCTGTTCCCAACGCGGTCCCCATGGGCGCGACAGCCCCGGCGGGGAATGGGGGGGAATGGGTTTATTTCCCAACCTATAACAATCTGTTACGTCTAATAAAGTCAGCCTTAGATTTCCAAATCAGAATGGTTTTGCTAGAGTTGCTTTGAATCTTTCTACTAGTAAGTGAAGCCATTGACAGTCAAGTGTTTTTTATTTAATGCTTTTAAATATTATGAAGAAAGAAAAAACTACCTTCTGAGGTTTAGTGTTTAACAATGTCAGAGAACCTTGTTTGAGTAAGATAGATTGGTTTAAGACATGGAGACCAGAATGATATGAATACTGATTTGTGCTCTCTCCTCAGAAGTATTAAAAGGAAAAGCATTAGGAGATACATCTAATTTAGTTGTTACAACATAATATGCCACCTTGGCTGAATTACTTTTGGAGGCAGATAACGATGGGCTCAGCTTTTGCAGTGTTAAGTCTAAAAAGATGTAAGTCTCATCCTTGTTCAGCATAGGATCTTCCTGGAACAAGATACTTAGTTCTGCTGCAGGTGGTTGTTGTATACAGATGTGGATAGGGCTGTGATTGCCATCTCATTTGCAGTGCTTGGCTTTGAGCTTACTGTAGCATGGATTAATTCACTGGTCACAGGTGGCAACAGGCTTGATTTTTTTCAAAGATGTTGATAACTTGCCAGACTGTTTACTTCCAACTCACAGCAGGATGGTAGATGGTAGCAGTTACTAAGGGAGCATGCAGATTTGCATGCAAATACTGAATGTGCCTTTCCTGTTCATAATCACTCCTTAGAAACAGAGTTGAAGAAGACCCTGTCAATTATTTTAGTTTATCATTTTATATTGATAGAATCTATGTAGTTTGAGAGAAATGTGTGTACAGCTGAAAATTAGGTAACTCAGAAAGCAAAGGTAAGGTAAGTTGTCTGTAATGGGTAAGTGGAACACAGTCAGCAACTCACATGATACACTCTTGTTCCTGCTGAGGAGGAACTGTGCAGTAACACTGGTCATATTCACTAGACCATGAGTGATACTCTCAGGGATTCTGATTATGGAAGCAACAGATTGAGTTATCACACCACAGTCTTTGCAAAATACTGAAGGATAGTTTATTTTGTGCGTCATTTAATGCAGTCAGGGTAGTGAATATTTTCAATATCAATACCATTGATCACTAAGGTAAAAAAAGTTACTTTACAAATGTTCTTTAAATAAGATTAACCTCTTAAAAACTTGGAACATTATATCCTACAACATGTGTATATTAAAGAACTACTACATGCTACAAAGAATGGTTGGCTGGCTGACAGGAACTCAAAGAGTGCCTGCATGGAACTAGTTCCAGCAATTCCTATATAAATGTATTTTTAAAAACTCCATTTCATTGTTTTACGGGCAGGAACCTGAAAAGTGAGAGATTAGATCAGGATTTATTCTATAAGTTTCACAGACAAGGAATTTGCTATCAAGCAAAAACTAATTCTGATAATTTAAGAAAATAATTCCACTTACATGGATAGAATTTAAGATCATGAGTGACACACCCAAGAAATATGCAATTTTGGGCAAATTAATGCCTATTATTAATATATGAGTATATGAACTTTTCGATTTAGATTTATCTCAGGATAGGAAAGGCATCTGACAACAGTATTTTGTATAGCACTAAACCTTCCATAATGATCTTAGCTTGAGAATAGTGTGCTTATGGAAGTGTGTAGATGACTTAATGTATACAAGTAAATGAAGAAAGAATCTGTAAGTAGGACAATTAGACCTTGTTGCTACTTTTCAGTAAACTTAAACCTCTCCCCACTTTTGCATGGAGCAGATGTAAGAAGTTTCCGACAACTTGCATAATTATATTTTCATGCAGTAAGGAAGAAAAAGTAAGCACTGAGAAATGTATTTCAAATGTAATTTGAAAATAGAAGTGTGCTTATAGCTGTTCAAGACAAGGTATAGTGTAACTCTATAAGGAGACTATTTGAAGTGTGTGCTGTACTTCAAAGGCTGTTATAATGCTGGTCATTAATACAATTGATCTGATTTCGGGCTGATCTTCAAAATCTGTTATTCCTTCAAAATAGGTGAATAAAAAACCAAGTGGTCGGCTGCTTATTTAGGGGCCAGGTACAGCTCTTGAGTAGCCAGCTCTGGCTTCTGTGTTGGGATTACCTTGAGGGACTGGCTGTGCTAATGGGGAGGCATCTGTGTGAGAACTTGAGCTCAAGTGGAAACAAGTCACTATGGTACACAGCAACATACACACACCAAATTAAGTAGCAGGAGTCCCCTGTCTATGATCTAGTCTCCAAAGCATGTCAATACACATCTTCTGGTTCTTGGCTGTTGCCATGGCCTGTGGAAGGTTGCTAAGTTGCAGGCTGTTTACACTCCCATTCTAGACTGCAATTCCTATTTCCAAGAGTTTCTTTATAGCTGGATGAAAATAGTGTTTGTTCCTCTGCAAGGATTATTTGTGTGCCAGGTAAGTGAATTTAGTGAAGCTTGCCAAGTCAGCTGAAATAAAGTTTCTTTAAAAGAAAAACAGGAGATGTACAATTGAAAATTTGGTAAATACATGAAACCAAGAAGATAAGCAACAGCAGTGTATTGGATTGATACATTGATACAGCAACAGATTCATACAAGGAAGCAAAGTAACAGAGAATGTACTCTGTATAGATTCATACAAGGAAGCAAAATAACAGAGAATGTACTCTGTATACTCTTATACACTTGAGCATCAAATCTCTTCTTTATTAGATTTGGCTGATGATATAACCTCTTCTTATTTTTTTATATATAGTGGGACTGTTGGGTAGAAAGTAGGGTGGTTTCTGAATATGTTGGGGGTTTTTTTTTCTGCTGCCACTTTTCCTAGATCTTAACGATAGCGTATTGCTGTAAAGATAACTTCTGGATTTATTTTTTGATCCAGGTTCAGTCTAAGAAAAAAGGCTTTAAGTTGTTACTATTTTTTAATGTAACTGGAAAAAGAAATTGATTGGTAGGGTCAGACACCAATAAGTTGAATTTCCTGTATTATGAGGAACATAAAATAATCACTGAGAATTGTATAATTAAATGAACAATCATATCTCTACATTTCATCCTTTTCTGTTCCCTTTTCTGATATATGGGCCATAGCTTGAAAGATAGTGTCTTTCAGTTTGTGTTTGCTTAATTTTTAAAAATAGTAAATGTTCCCTTTACTGTTCCAAACAGCTTTTGTTCCAAAGCCATTTAATTATTATAAAATGAAATGGTTCTATTTCTAACTTAAAGTCTAATCAGACTTTTCTGCAAGAATTCCATTATGTTTAGGCTGTATATTAAATTCCAATTAGCTTTGGAGCTAGAAACATATTGCTTAAGCATATACTGAGGAGAAACTTTTCTTGTTGAACTTTCTTTCCCATGGTTGCTTCTCTCATCTTTTACACAACAGCAACTAGATTTTTGTTGTTCCTGAATTCAAGATTGGTAATTTTGTAATTTATATTCTGAAGATAGCAGATTATGCATAACTTTAAATACTTTAATGATACTATAAAGACTGTGCCAAAGGTTTTCCCATCTAGTGCTGTGTGTGACTTTCTGAAATACTGTTGTCATACATAATTGCAATAAAAAAAGTCTGCATAATGAAAAATAAACAGTCACAGGAGTATCATATACAGGGACTTTCTATCAATCAGTAATTTATTGGGGGTCCTAAGAATACTGACACCCTGCACTTTTACAAGAGGGTACATTGGACTGGAGCACAATTACTAGGGTCTGTGAGCACGTGCTTTTGAAAGTGGAAGGATTATGTAAGTCTCCACAAAACACATTCTTCTCAATAAAATTAATCTGTCATATTGGGCAGAAATTTTCGGTAAGATTGCACTTTCTTAATTAATGGAATAAAGTTTTGGTATTCCATACAGTCATTTGGTGTTGTCTTGTTTCAACACGTTTTTTAACCCAATTTAAGTATTCTAATAAGAAATTTGATATAACGTTGGTAATAAAAGGCTGGTTTCAAAAAAGGTACCTTATAAAGAATTGGCATTGTAATGATTTACTTCGACATACTGTGTTTTACTCAAGAAGCTGCAGGTACTTTGGCCTCTCTTGTCCCTTTGTGCCAGGTAGAAGAGTCATGTTCCTGCTAGGGCTACCAGAACTCCAGGCTTGCTTGGGACGTATTACCCTGGTGCAGATACCCCACAGATACATGAGGCTGACCTAGAGAGTCCCTCCAAGAACAGTGTGGCCCATTCTGAAGCAAGAAAGGAGCCGTGTGCTGGACTAATCTGTGATATTTGTTGATATCTGGGCATTGATGAGGCTGATAAGCTGAAAGGGCCCTATGCTGAAATATGGTGTGACTTTCTCCAGCTCCCGAGACATTTGAGGCTGGGCAAGATGCAGAAATGGCTTTATTGAATGTTGGAAAAAAAAACCCAAAACAACCTACTAGAACAGTTATTCCTGTATGTGTTTCTGTAATGTTTACTGTAATGTTATTGTATATTTATGCTGCCTAGTTACTTCTAAGAATAATTTTTTAAAATCTGCTACACAAACACCCATGCAAAAGTGGAAATTGTCTCCTATAGTGTCCTACCTATTATTACAGTATAATTTTCCAACACAATTCCTAAAATGGTCAGTCATGCCAGAACTTCTGCAGCTTAGTCTGCATAAAAGGCTGCTCCTAGCAATAAGCAACTAAAACAGTTCACACAGTTATCACTGCTCTGACACTGGCACTTAAGCACTGCTATTCATAATTTTTAGTTTTTATCTAGTAACGGGTTCTTAAATTTCTTAGTCTTCTTTCAGTCTTCAGACCATAAAGGTATTTCTTCACTGCTGTACTGTGAAATTAGAAGAAAGTTAAAAATGTTAGTTCATAGTTCTATTAGAATTATCATGAAAAGGACAGTTAGAATTCAATTAGAAGGTCTGGGTCCATAGATCTATTAGTTTAGATTAATCAACATAACTTTCACTTAAAACAGTAGTCTTCAATTATATACATTAGACTAGGGTGTTTTTAATATTTAGTTCAGTCTCTCTGAGGAAACATAGGCTGTCTAAATTTTTCAGCAATGACCATTTTACCCAAATCACTAATATATCTAAATCAGCTTATCACATAATATAAATGTTTGCCCTTTTACAAGCAAGACTGTGTACCTTGTGCTGCCCTTCCCTTTTCTATAATTAGCAGAAACATTTGGAAATTTCAATAACACTTTCTCTAAATCTTCACAAGAAAGAAAATGACCTAAAAAGGGAAGAAAGGCAAGTCTAGGAAGGAGCACTGCTAATCTAAACATCACCGACAACTTGCAATCAGGGACACCCCCTCCCTTCTCCAAGCAGATCCTTTCAGTATTTGTGTTTTCTTTTTGTTATTTGAACTCTCTCTCTTCACTATAGATTTCCCTACTTGGAAATATTATCATTTGAGATCACTGTACAGCAACAACAGATAAACTGTGCTAAGCTGTAAAGTGGCCCATGGGGTGAAAGTCTGTAATCAGTAAAGAACATGTACACTGCAGACACAGGCTACTCCAACATGAAAGTATTAAGTTTATTTGTCATTTCATTAGCATTCATGTTGTTCAGGTAACTGTGTGCTATCTCTGTACCTAATAGACACTTAACAAATAAGAAAATTGTGAGGAAAAATATGATTTCCATTTGGAAAGCTGAATTTTGGACTGCTTTACACTGTCAAACTTCTTAACTACTGTGTTTGCTAAAATTTCAACCGGCAGTACTTTGCCCAAGTTTTCTGACTGTAACAAATGGTTCAAAACTCTGAGTTCACAAAGATACCAGGATAATTTTATGCCAGGAAAAGACAGTATAAGAAATTGCAGGGACTTCTGTTGCATAAGAAAAGCATAAACATATCTTTCCTGACTGGTTCATCCTTCACAGCAATGGGATTTGTATGAACACAGAATCTCAGCATTAGTATTTTAGCAGGGCCCTATGTAGAAAGTTAGATTTGTGATTCTGCAAAAGTTTAGTGCACAGCAAGTGAAAATGCCTTTAAATGTGTTCTACTTGTCCGTAAATATAATCAGAGCTCCAATTTCTGGACATTCAAACTTTTCCTTAGAATCCTTTTAGCTCCAGAAATTAGGCAGAAACTGAAGGCATAACTGTAGGTTGATGTTAAGTTGGTACACAGCCTTGGTGAGTCCTCCTGTTAAATCTCCATGACCTGCACAAATTTTGGATAATAAACCAGAGATAAAGGCTAATTTTCTGGAAATTATGTAAGGCCAAACCTATCAGTACAAATTAGGAGAAAACCCACAATGCAATTGATTTTTGCAGAGATGTCAGTCTCTAGAGCCTCATCTTGGATACTAATGCTGTAGTATCCAATAATAAGCTGGATTTTTTTTTTTTCATACAATTCTTCCAATTTTGCCAGTTAGAAACACAGTCGACATTGGCAAAGACCTAGGATGGTAGCACTGACAGTAAATCGACAGCTTTAAAATAAACTTGGCACTAAGCCTGACTGTGTTGCTAGTTTACTGTTTGATTTGAGGTCAGTCAAGGCTTCCACTCAGTAAGTAGCTGCTGTACTAAAGTATACTGCTATGTCCTAAACAGCTGTGAAGGACACAAAGGCACAATGCTTATTATTACAATTCAGACAGACAACTGAGGTAAGTAGTTTGCTCCTAGATGAATGAAAAATTAACAGCAGTTTCTGGGACAGTTAAAAGCAACTTGGTTATTAGGGGTCTGGCCCCTTTATGCCAAAGCTTTTTGATGGAAACTGTAAGGCTTGCCAAGTTGGAATGAGGACTTACGGGAAAAAATGTTTAATTTGTGGTTGTAAAAGATGACTTGGTTATAGGGAAGGCTTTTAGGTTTCAGAATAGTGTTGAGGACTGCAGAGGAAGAGCACTGGCCAGGCAGTACTAGAATAAGGGGTAATTTTGGCAAAGGAAATAGTTTATCGTTAATTGCTTGGGAGGCTTAGGGTAACACTTAAAGTCCCAAGCCAATCTAAAGTTCTAGTTTTTATCTTAGTCTTGCAGGATCCATCAATAGATTCACTTTTTCAGCCTTTCCTGTTTAATCTGTCAACCTAAGCCTACTCTGAACTAGGATTTTTGAGGAAAAAGCAGGAAGTCAAGGTGGTCTCTTTCTGTCATCTTTAGTGTTCATCTAACATGCAGTACTGACTGGCACAAAATGGATTAAGGCAGATCCAGGAGAAGAAATTGAGTTAATTATTTTTAAAGACAGAATTTTACATATCAGAGTCTAAAGAACATTTGTTTTATTGTTCCACATGGCTTGCAGGTCTAAGATGAGGACTCAGTACAAATTCAGGTTTGTCTAAAAGTGCAAGTTGCTGGTTTCTCTTCACGTTGATGCTTGCACAACAGGCAGGAACTAAACTGTCAATCAGATGTACTACTGGATTCCTCAGTTTTTCAGGCAAGACTGTGACTGGAATGAACAGAAGCATATGGTTTTACACAGACACAATATGCTGGAATATTTTTAGGGCTCCTGTCAAGCTTCAGCTTTAGGAAGAACCCCAGAGTTGTTATATTCTGTCTTGTCCATGATGCTAAAATGGTAGAGAGGTAGATATTTGAAAGACAACTATGAGATAGGTTATGGGTAACTTGATTGTAAGGTTCGGCAAAAGCAAAGATTAGAATGCACTGTTCCACAAAGGCGGCAGTGCTACAGTGAAGACTGGTGCTAGAAGGAATGCAAGGACAGTGAGAATTCCATTAGCTTTGGTTACATCTGGAGAAGTGGAGGCATATCACTTGCACAAGCTCAATGAGGATCAGTGAAAATTAGCTACAGCAGTCTTAAAAATAAATTTGGCAGTACATACACTTCAGTGTGTCATCACCCCTGAACACAGGAAACAAACAGCCATTTTTTGAGGCAGGATTTCTTTTGACTCACTGAAAGGCCTTCATCCTGTTCCCAGAACTTGACCTAAATAAAGCG
This sequence comes from Neodrepanis coruscans, assembly GCA_013400695.1. Taxonomy (NCBI): domain Eukaryota; kingdom Metazoa; phylum Chordata; class Aves; order Passeriformes; family Philepittidae; genus Neodrepanis; species Neodrepanis coruscans. The sequence continues at coordinate 51,250 of VYZS01025805.1, forward strand.
ACCATTCCTGTGTTTCTGTCTTTAAGCGATTCTGAAATGGGTGTATTCAAACAAGGACCGCCCTATAAATGGTTGGATTGCATTCTCTTTCTCAGTCATTCTTTGTAAATCCTGAATATTGATTGTTACATGTAGGAGCTGCCAAATTTTCCCCTTCTGGCTGTAAACAGAATGCCTGCTGTTGGGAGCTATGTAATTTTTCAGAAAGCTTTCTAACCTTCCCCAGCATTTCACATTTCTGCTCTCACCACCACTGGCTCCCTGTCAGTGGGAAAACACAAACATCATGAATACTGAAAGGTTACTGGTGGCTAGTCCCTGTTTGTAGTGCGGCACGTACAGCAGTTTTTAATGATGTGTTTTCTGCGCTAAATTAAGCCTGGGCTCTTGGGAGTAATTGCAGTGGCTTCCTTTAATGAAGCAATAATCCTTGTTAAAGTCAGTATACATAACGCTGACTTTCGCAACCTGGAAAGCCAGTGTTGAGCTGCAGAGAGAACTCTCCATCCCAGTCTCCACTTTAGGAGGCGACCGGGGGTCGGTGCTGTTTTAACTCCCAGCCGGTACTTTGGGAGGGGAGTTCCCTCGGCTACGCCCGCACGGGCAAGGACAAGCGCCCCGGGAAAAGCCCTCAGAGGAGCCACCGCCAGGCGCCGCCGAGGGAAAGGCCAGCGACACTGACACGGACGGAGACAGGGCCGGGGCGGGGGCGGTGTCCTGGCCCCGGCGGAAGGGCGGGCCCGGGGCGAACCCACGGCGGTGGCTCCCGGAGGGGCGGCGGTCCCGCTCCTGGCCATGCTGTTCCGCTTCGGCGTGGTGCTGCCCGCCCGGGTGATGGAGGGCGACGTGGAGCTGCTGGTGGCCGGGTCGCGGCCGGAGCTGGGCGAGTGGGACCCGCAGCGCGCCGTGCCCATGAGGCCGGCGCGGCCGAGCGCCCCGCAGCCCGCCCAGGAGCCCGCGCTGTGGTTGGCGGAGGTGGAGCTGCCGGACGAGGACGCCGCCAGCCCCTTCTGGTACAAGTTCCTGCGGCGGGAGGGCGGCCGCCTCCTCTGGGAAGGTAACGGAGGGGCCCCGCCGCGCCCCCCCCCGCCCCCGCTTGCTCTGGGCTCCGGCAGCTCCGCCTTCCTCCGCCCGGGGCCCGGAGGGTGTCCCTGCCCCACGGGCGGCAGCCTGACCTTGGTGCTGCCGGTGCTTCTGTACGGGGACGGCCCGAATGTACTCGCAGGTAGAAGTGCCCAGGCTGTCGGGACGTGAGATGAGTTCTCGCTAACAAAAGCATTTTTTAAGCGTGTGATGGAGCAGAGTGAATGCAGAAGGAAGCTGCTCTTCTAGGTCGGTAAAAGTTCTTCGAAACAGTTTGTTTTTTCCCCCTTTACTTTAGGCATCTGTTTTCACGGTGCTTTATTGTGTTTTCTTTCTTTCCTCAGAAGTAAAGAACTCAGAATTTCCTACTTAGGCGTTAAGATGTGAGTTGTTACTTTATTTCTGTAAGACAAAACGTCGTTGTGATGTTTTCAGAGCTGATAACCACCGGAATTAAAAAAAACCCAAGCGAACAAAACCCAGGGAGAAGTTCTATCACAGCTTTTCCAGTCTTCTTGCGATTTCTATTGTACTTCCCACCGTGGTTTTCTTGTATTCTGTGTTGTCAAATGTTGTGCAACTCCAGTCTATTTCCATGTGCCGTTCTAGTACATTTAAGTATCTTAAACAGAACACTCATACAATTGTCTGCTGAGTCAAATAAAGATCTAAATTTATTGATTGTTACTGAGGAACAGATCTGACCCTGTGAAAGGATGACCAGGTAATTTTTGATTTTTTTTAACTCATAATTTTATAATCCATATACCAAAATAACACATTGTAGAGCAGTTGCTCTTCAGCCATTTTAAGAATATATACCACACTTCTAAACTGCCATTCTGTCATGTAGACTAAAACATGCATTTGTTGCATTTTTTCTTTATGCTAGTAAAAGACTACATGTTAATGCTATATTCATGCAAGTTTACATCATTAAATACTTATGTACATCATGCAATAGTAATTATTTAGCAGCTAAACCAAATACTTTATTCTGCCTGTTTTAACTGTGTTTTTCTTTCGCAGAATTGCAGGAAAAGTGAATTTATGGAATAAAAACCTTTGTATCTGTCCAAGGAAGCAGAATTGGGTCTCTTTTGAAAGTGCCAAGCGGTAGATAATACACCAATGATATTGGTATATAAAGGGGTCCTCACCATACAGAATACAGAAATAATGAGAGTATTCCAGAATATAATCAGCAATTGTAAGGTTGATGGTTACAGTCTAGTTTGGAAGTAATAATAGCTCAAAGTATTGTCTATTCCTGGAAGTATGTTTAAGAAATGTAGTCAGAGTGATAAACATACTGTTTTGGCAGATTTGCAGTTCTAGGATTAGCCTGTGTGACATTTTGTTCTTGTCATTGTGAATGCTCTGCAGTTCAAGCTAACTGCTTAACTAGAGTGATAGAAAGCAAATGGGTATATCATCCAAATGCAGAAGAGTTTTCTAATTAGGCATTCATATCAACATTTTTTTCCTAAGTTAATGTTTACTGGAAATAACTAAATTTGCTTAAATCTTGAAATTTATTGTTCTTATTTATTACATGAAGGGAGACAAAGAATGTTTTTCTATCCAATATTAATCAATTTTGCACTTCCTTTTTATCTAATTTGTTTTAGTGTGGGGTTTATTTTAAGTGTTGATCAACAAAAGTTTTGGCTGTCATCTGTTTATTCTTATAAAAATCACAGTTTGAAAAGAAAACTCCCTTTTTTAAGAAAAGGACAATCTTTTTTTGTAATAAGCAAATGCTGTGCATTGTCTCTTTACTATCCTACGTGTTTAGAATAAGAATGTGCTTTGGGAGACATTTAACACTTACAGAACATCTGTAAGGCATGGAAAGCTTGGAAGGCATGGTTATGGGAGATAGAGGAAAGTGCAGAATGATACTTGATATAAGTTTATAGGTTGTGGCAATCATCTGTAACCAGAGAAACTTCAGTCCAGTTATGGATGTCAGATACTTGCATGTATTGGATGTTGAAATAATGTACTGTATTTAAGAAAACTGCTCTTAGTTTTTTTGTTAATACAAGTCTGTGAGAATTCCACAGGTAATGCATATTGTTTTTTATAATACTACAGTACATGTTGTATCACTTGTTTTGAGTATAAATTACAACCATTCCAATGCAATGGGGAAACTGAAAGATAAAGTGAGGGTATTTGTTTCTGTGGGCTAGAAGAGTCAGTGTCACGGGCCAGTGTTCTCTGGCTTTTGAGTCGTGCCAGGTCTGGTAGGAAGCTTTCAGGCAAGGCTTGGCCTATGCGAGAATCACTGGGTTGTTTCATGTGTCTGGAAGGAACTAGTTCCCTGTCTGGGAGGATGAGGTGGAAGGGGAACCTCACTTGTGCTCCTGGAGGATCAGATACTAACCTCTGATCTCCCAGGGTGATGTGACTGATCTGCATCCAGGATCTGTTGGTTGATAATTTCTGGCTCAAATCACATGAGTTGTGTGAGGTTTCTTCAGGATTGGTACTTGCTTATCTGCAGTGAAAGCTGAGGCCTGACTGTGCTGTGGTGTGTGTAGAAAACAGTTTGGGTCTGAGCTTTAGAATGTGGGAATATGTTTGGAAAACAAAAGAATGTATATACATTTTTGTTCTCCCCAGCTGCACCTGTGTCTGTCTGTGTACTTTGTTTTTTATGTTGATTCTTCAAAACTGGAGTTAATGTTTCTCAGCTTGACAAGTAAAAGCATTTTGTGCCTACTGTCAAAACTAAATAAATACAAGATGAAACTTACGCTTGAATTTGTTTTTTGAGGTTATGACTCAACACTCATCTGTGTCTTTATCCCCATTACTCTCATCGAAATAAACTGTAGGTACTAATGAAGAGACATGCTCCATAGAAGGACAGAGGAGTTAGTAAAGGTATGCCCCAAACTGTATTTTGAGATGATGGAATACAGTGTATTGATACCTTATGTTTTGAGAAGAGGAAAAATATATAGAGAAAACATGAGCTTGTATTGTAAAATGTTGATCCATTGTTGCCCAGAGAAGTTGTGGATGCCCCATTCCTGAAGTGTTCAAGGCCAGGTTGGATGGGACCCTGAGAAACCTGGTCTAGTGAAAGATGTTCCTGCCTGTGGCAGGACGTTGGAACTGGATGATCTTTATGGTCCCTTCCAACCCAAACCATTCTGAGTTTCGCATAAGTATTAGTTTGATGTAGGTGGTCCTTGCTTGAAGCTTGATATTTACAGTATTGCTGGTTTACAGTCAAGCTACATTCTAGTAATTTGTTCAGGTGAGCAGGGCCTTATTCCTTCCAAAAGAAAAGCCCATCTCTAGTTTTGGTAAGAGAGGAAGAGAGAAAAGGCAGCGTCTTGTTTGCACATAGGTGCGGCTGGTGTTCGTGGTTTCTTGGAGGCCCAAAGCAAAGAGTACAATTCAGTTTGATTTAGAAACAGTTATCTTAGCCTGTGGCTTGGTATGTTGTCTTTCCAACATTTCTAGTTCATGCTCCTGTAAACTTATTTGTTGCAGTTTAAGCCACATATTGGACAGCCTGCACTTACGGTCTTTCAGAAAGATTGGTATGTTGGCTGAGCAGGGATCTTCTCTTGGAATTAAGGCAAAAAAAGAAGTATGGCCAGTGGAAGCAAGGTTGAGTGACATGGGAAGAATTCAGAGATGCTGCTTGCCATTGTAGGAAGCAAATTTGTGTGACCAAAGCTCAGCTGGAATTGAAACTGGCCAGATATGTTGGGAGACAATGAAAGAGTTTTTTCAAATATATTAAAGGCACTAGGCAGTGTAAGAATAGCATAAGCCTGTTATAGGATGAGGATGGTCACCTCACAAACAGGAACAGAGACAAGGCAGAGGTGTTTAATGGTTTGCCACTGTCTTCAACACAGATCATGGACCAAGGGGGTCTCAGTGCCCTCCACTGCAGAACTTTCACTGCAAAAATTACTAACGCCCAGTTGACCCTGAAATTGTGTGGAATCTGCTGTTCCAGCTGGATTCTTACAAATCTCTGGGGCCTGAGGATCATCCAAGGATCTTCAAAAAGCTGGATGATGTCATCACAAAACCTCTCTCAATGATTTTTGAGTGGTCTTGGGAATCTGGAGAGGTCTCAGGTGACTGGAAGCTGGCAAACATCCTGATTTTCAAGGAAGGCAAGAAGGAGACCCCAGAAACTATAGGCCTGTTAGTCTCACTTCTGTGCCTGGTAAAATTAGGGCGAAGATTATTCTGGGAAGTATTGAAAAACACCTGAAAGGCAACAGTCATTGGTCACAGCCAGCAAGGCTTTGTGAGAGGAAAGTCCTGCTTATCCAACCTGATTTCCTTTTATGACCCACTTAGGTAACCCACCTAGTTGATCAAGGGAAGCCAGTTGATGTAATCTTTTTGGATTTCAGTAAGGCTTTTGATACAGTTTCTGACAGAATCTTTCTAGACTAAATGTCCAGCACACATCTGGAGAAGCACATCATGCAGTGGATGAGCAATTGGCTCCTGGGTCGAACACAGAAGGTTGCGGTGAGTGGGTAGCATCAAACTGGTGACCTGTCACTAGTGGGGTTCCACAAGGCTCCATCTTGGGCCCTGTGATCTTGAACATCTTCATAAATGACTTGGATGCAGGGCAGGAAGGGATACTAAGTGAGTTTGAGACAGGAGCTGTTGACTCCCTCAAGGTCTGGAAGGCCCTGCTTAGACCTCAGCAAATTAGAGGACTGGGCAATCACCAACTGTATGAAATTCAACAAAGGAAAATGCTGGATTCTGCAGCTGAAATAGGCCAACCCGGGATACAGGTACAGGCTGGGCAATGAGATGCTGGAAAGCAGAGCCATGGAAAGGGACCTGGGAGTCCTGGTCAGTGGCAAGTTGAGTATGAGTCAGCAGTGCCCTGGCAGACAGGAGGGCCAACCGTGTCCTGGGGGGCATCAAGCAAAGCATCACCAGCCAGTTGAGGGATAGGGACCCTGTTCTGCTCTGGTCTGGTGTGGCCTCACCTTGAATATTGTGTGCAGTTTTGGGCACCAGAATGTAAGATATTAAGCTCTTAGTGTCCAAAGGAGGGTAACAGGGATGGTGAAGGGTCTTGAGGGGAGGCTGTATGAGGAATGCTTGAGGTCACTTGGAAAGTGATCACAGCACTAAGCCTGACAGAGTTCAAGAACTGTTTGGATGATACTCTCAGGCACATAGTGTGAGTCTTAGGAATGGTGCTGTGCAGGGTCAGGAGTTGGACTTAATGATCCTTGTGGGTCCCTTCCAACTCAGCATATTCTCTGATTTATGGAGTAGCGTTTTCATAATGTTTTAATTCAATGAGTGAAAATCTCAGAAGTAAATTCTAATCAGAGCTTTCAAGGGTCGAGCATTTGATTGATTGAAAAGATCAGTGATAGGTAAGCACATAAAGATTTAATTTTTAAAACATCAGTGTGTTGAAATTTAAAAAGCAATCTCACTTCTTGGCCTCAACTCTGTGGAACAAACCAGGTATATTTTCTTAATTTAAAAGAGAAGGTTGTTTTAAGGCTGTATGGCAAGGTAATACCTAGTTGCCATTTGTGTTGGAGAGATTGTAACAGGAGAGATTATATTTGAGGCTCAGCCATAGCAGGAAAAAGCAAAGTAAAAATTCTCTGAGGCCATTCTAAAAGGTACAGTTGGATGCAGTTTAACTGAGATGCATCTTTGTTTTTTCCTCAAAGCTAATCTGCAGATCCCTGAAATATGTAGAAATTCTATTATTAAAAAAAACCCAAACCAATACCAAAACAAAAAAATCAACCAACCAAACAGAAAAAAAGCTTTAAAAAGCAACATTTTTTCCTTCCTTTTAATGCAGATACTTCATGTAGTGTTGTTCCCACTAGGTGGTGCCATTTTTCCTGTATATAGCCAGTGCCTTGCAGCTAAATGCACATTTCATCAATATTTAGTGTAATTTCTGTTCTGCTTTGAATATAATCCAGAGTTTTACTTGTTTCTCCCTTCCCAGTCTTGTTCTGAAGGAGGTGGTGGCTAGGAAGGAATATAAACCGCAACTGAATGTTGATAGTTGAACACTGCATCATAGACATTTTATTCCTGCGAGGCAGTTGCTTTCTAGATAATGCTAGATGCTTTAACACCTTTCAGATACAAGGAAACGTAATGAGTAGAAGTGGATAACTCTGCAATCTGCTACTCAATACCTCTTTAAGGAATGGAAAGAAATTTCTGTGCAATAGCTCCTGATGTTTTGTTCTTCAACCCCCTCAAGACATATACTTAGCATGCATTATGGTGCAGTTAAATGGTAGCAAGTTTCTCATTACTTTCTATCTGTGTGTCAGCATTAACCAGCTTATACCGAGTAGATTATCAGAGATCAACAAAACAACGGTGAATTGCCCATGGCACTGCAAAATCAAAAGAATAAAAATAAGTGTAGACTTGCATTCCTCTGGATTTGCCAGGTATGTATCTTTTCCTACCCACAGAGATAATCAGGGTCCAATTCTGACTGCTGCGAGAGCCTAATTAAAGCATTTGTGGTTATAATGGTTAAGTTACAATAAATGCATTGTTTATGCAAATACTTTATTTACCATTTTTCGCATCACTCGAAAGTGACAGCAGCATGCAGTGGGGGTCAAGAATTTATTTTCAATGGTAGGAAGCACTGCAAAGTGACAAATAACTGGGATGATACTTTGGTTAAAATATTGATGTGGTTACTATTTTGGTGTAGCTTGTTTCCTATCTCTTCAGCTATCTCTTCTGGTATGGTAGAAAGTAGCAATCAGTAATAGGCAATACAATGCCATAGAGACTTTCAAAGCAGTTAGAAAAATGTATTACATCATACATTTTGTTGCTATCAGCTATTATTCTAGTATTTCCTTTAGTCTTATTTCCAGCACATGTCAGAGAAGAATCTCTTTTGTACATGAGATGAATTTCCTTTTCGTTGCTTTTCTCTGACTTTACATCATTAGAGCATTTGGTAAAAACTCTTCGTACAGTAGAAGCTCCCACTAAAAAACTGTTGTGTCTAAGCAGACCTAGCAAGAGAAATAAAACGTGTTTTTGAAAGTTACCTTTGAAAATTCTTGTTTTCTTACATCTAATTAAAAAAAAAAGGAAAAAAGCCTTGTTGATTGATAGCATTAAGTGCTGAAAAGGGCTTTCTTGTAAATGTTTAGTTCTAATTTTGGCATAATTAAAAAAATCATAAAAAGAATTCTCTTGTGGGTATACTAATAGACCAAAAACCCTCAAATTCAGCCTGGTCTTTAATAGAATTTAAACTTGTTTAAACTCTTATATGCTTCAGTTATATCAGCTTCACCAGTTGAGAAGTTGAAACAGTCTGGTAAATTTCATAAGAAATAAACATGTGGTGTGTGATACAAATGGTTTTCTGGTTTTTGGGTATCTGTTTTGGCTTGGCAAATGCAAGGCAACATTTCTGAAAATTAACCAGTCATGAAGGAGTTCCCAAATGAGGTGTGGCAGAGTAACAGTTCTGTCTTGTATTAATATTAGGTATTTAAATAGTACAATAAATTTGTCTACTATAAACAGAATCTAAAGAGAGGATGGCTTATTTGCAGGAGAAAAAGTAGCCTTATAATTAGAGTAAGTATAGTTTGATTAAGCATATGAGTAAGGTTTGGCATACAGAATTTGTGTTGTTTGTCAGAGGAGTGAAAACAAAGGGCAGCTGCTCAGCGGTTTTACTGAGACTTGAGGAAGATGGGACTCCAGAGCCTGTGGCAAACAAACTGTCAAAATACTTGACCTCACTCAGTTCAAGCGAGGGAAATTCTGCCAACCGTACCCTTGTTTTTAACAATCAATAGAAATTCAGCCTTGGCAAGATTGAGACACATCCTCTTTCAAAACATCAGAGATTGCATTTTGTTCAGACAGGCAGCAGGGAGACTTTTGTGACAGAATCTGTTGTATAGGCTAAGTAAATTTGAAAATTCTGAGTCTACTGTAGGACATTTAGTTAGAGTGATGTGTGATAATAACACCATGCAGTAGCACATTCAGATAACCTAGAATCATGTCCAAAATAGGACTTGAATCTTTTCTTCATTGTAATGTTGGTATGAAAGCTAAGGAAGCTAGTGAAAACTTAATATTTTAAATGCTTTCTGTTGGAGATTTTTTTATGTTTCCCTCCTTTTGTTTGATTCCTATTTTTTTAAAGTATTTTATTCCTCAACCTCTCTCTCTGCTCCCAGAGTGTTGATAGTGCTTATAATATTAAAACTTTTCCAGGAGGATTTCTAGGCATGAACTCATGATACTCATTTACCTTGTTAAAAGACCTCATTTAATATAGCAAATGGAATTACTTAAACTATTTAGGCATAGTTTGGAAATCTTACACTTGTGATTTAGGGTCTGGCTAAGGTAGGAGTGAGATACACAGCACCTTTATGGCTGCTGTTGTGCCCTGGTGTTCCTATATACCTTCCCTTACACAGCAGAGAACAGAAGAAACCTGAAACTTTCAGCAAGGTGTGCAGCAAGCTGGTAGCTGCGAGAGCAGTGGCTGAGCAGTGCCTTTGTTTCCAAGAGCTCTGCAGAGACAGTGGGAGAGGCAATATTTTTTTCATTCATTCATGTGGTTTTTGTTCACCGCTCTTAATGGTGATGAGAGATTTCATTCACACAGATTTTGCTTATTACCTTTTAAGATCAAGCTGGTAATTTCTTCGCTCTGACTCTTTTGTGCAATCTGTGTACAGTTCTCTTCTGTGTCAAGAGTGTGTCCTGCTGGTAGACTGTTGGATTTTACTTTTTTTATCTCCAACCTCCCTGCTGAAGCAGGGTCAAACCCAAAGTTTTCCTCTTTCATTCTGGTCTCCATCTGTTTGTTGCTAGTGCTATTTATCAGTTATGTGCAGATATTTTGTTTTATTCTTTTGTTTATTTGTTTGTACAGCCACTTCTTATGTTACTTTGATCATCCTTCATATACATTAAACAAGGACCCATAACTGCAGTCGTACAGATTTTGAAAAAGTCCTCTATGAGGCTTTTGCTGTAAGTGGAGCTACTTGGTTGCTTTGCTCTGCAGCAGTTTCCTACATCAGTGGATAATGCTGCAACATCATCTGCAGTAGAGAGCAACAAGTGAGTTGCAAAAGCAATGAAAAACTTTATAACTTAATGCCTAGAAACTAATTTTTATATTTCTCTCTCAGAGAAACTGAGACATTTTCATGTTTCTCTTTCCTCCTTACTGAAGGAGAAAAGTTAAACTAGGGCCTGTATCTTCTAATAAACTCTTCCAAAATTCTCTCATTCTTTATTTAGGAAAGCCAACATGACCAGTTAACAGGAGGATCACTACTGTTCAAATATTTGACTTACCCTTTTTTATGGTTGAATTTTACGTGTTTTCAAATGATTGTGTATTTGCCTCCCAAAAATAAATGATTACACCTGTTTTGCCACTTGGAACAAGATGAATAAAACCAATATGAATAAAAACAAGAAGAAAAATACTGATATAGAAATGAGTTTTACTGTAAAAAAATGCATATGTTGTGTAGGTCCATTTGTCAAAGGACATCTGTGCTCTTTTTCTTTTTTTACAAAAATGTGAATAGAAAGGTGAATAGAAAACATTTGATTTTCTTTGCTGTACTATTGGCTCTAGGAACAGAAAAGTTGAAATGCTATTAAAATTCCCCCCAATCTTTTAAGCTGTACAATGTTTCCTTAATACTAAAAAAAAAAAGTACCTGAAAGCCTACCAGTGGTCTGGTGTTATGTGCTGTAAGCCATGTGTATTCTGAGACTAGAGCTCTTGTCTTGCGAGCACTGGTGGGGAGAAACACAGCTGCTGTGCCTGAACATACTATTTAAATGAGAATTGTGATGAATTCTCACTCTGGAGACTGGTGGAGTCATGGGGGATTTATTCAAAGCATCTTCACTTTGTACAAAGTTTGAGTAAGCTTGGGGAAACTAGTTAGTGTAAGGGGACAGATGTTTTTACATATGCACCAAAAGGCTGCTGGTAAAGATGTGGCATCATTTAGAGTCCTGGAAACGTGATGAGTTGTAGCAAATTATACCCTAGACCTTCTCTGCTTGTGCTATGCCAGCCAGTGGTATAGAGGCCTTCTGTCAGATGACATTCATGCATTTCATGCATCATGAGATGCACACTCAGAATAGCCTTTGCAGCTTGTAGGTGAGGCCTTCCTTAGCTTTAGGTACAGATCTAAATTTCAGCATTAGGCCTTCAGTTTTTGTAACTACTTTATGAAAAAATTTGTGTGTGTGAGAAGCAAGCAACAAGGCTTAACAAAGTTTCTATGGGAAAGGGCTGTGGCACCTGACTTCTTAGAAAGTCACCTAGAAAATCCAGAGATGCCACAGCCTTTCAGATAAAGCAGATAATGGGGCCTGTGGAGTAAGATGAACTTAAACCTTAAGTGAATTAAGAAGTTGGTGTGTGTATGACCAGCTTCAGACATGAGCAGGCATGTCCAGACTGCAGACAGGCAATCTCACAGCACTTCTGTCTGCACTGGCCTCTATCTTTTCTCTCAGATGCCTGAGAAGAAGATCGGAAATTAGAAAGGGCAACAACATATTTCTGATGCCCTAAGAAGAGTCAGATTGTGCTGACCTTGGTCCTACTGCCTTCATCACACACACAGTTTCTTCCCAAGCTGACCAACTACACCAACAGCCCTGGTGAAGAGAGCAAGAGAGAAAGTGGTGGTCTTTGCTCTGTGGTCCTGTTTGTTGCTGGCTGGAGCTAATGCCATCTGCCCAACTTGCTGTCCTGGGCATGGGGAAGTCCCCATGTCCCAGGAATTCACATCCAGAAAGAACTTTACTTGGCTTATTGTGTTGAGGAGGGGAGAGTAAATGTCTCACTCAGTTTGCCAAATTTTTATCCTGCCTCTGAAAGTTATTTTGGACTTGGAATGAGCTCTTCAAGTGCCTGTGAGAAGTCAGGCTGGCTCTTCTGAGTCTGAAAGGTTAACGTATGTGACAGAGCACCACACAGGAGATGTAAGGAATCTGCTCTGTTAACAAGGGTAAATGGGCTAAGATGGGAATAAAGAATGTTTTTTGTGGACATACCTCACACCATAAGGCTGATGCACCTTGCCTCAGGCAGAGGAAACTCATGAGGAAATATTGAAGAAGGTGGGGGTGGAAAAGGGAGAACTGAGAGTTATCCAGCTAATAATGTCTGCTTAGCCCCCAGTCTGTTCCTATTTTCCTAGCTGTATGCATTCTACAAATACATAACAAAACATGTAAGTGATGATAATTGTTTTCTCTTTAAAACACAGCTTATGATCAGTTACCTTGAACAAAAGCTGATTTAATTGTCTGACTTTTGTTTTAAATGACTCTGGAAGATAAAAGTTAGAGAGAATTCAATCTTCAGTCTTTTATAGCATCTCTAAATTATTGATGTGTTCTACATTAATCCTCCAAACTTGTCACCTGGCTCTGCTTCTGAAACTGTTCCTCTGCATTGTTTTATGGCATCCAAAATATCAGAGTCTTCTTGTGACAAATTGTGCTAGCAGAAGCATATTGTGAGCCGATGCAACATTTTTTCTTTTTTTGAAACTTACTTGCTAAATGCATCTTGTGAAGCAAACTGTGGTGAGAAGCACTTGTGTAATCATGTGGGTATTACCTGGGTAATGAGACCCTGATCTTTTGTGCTAATTGCCCATTTTCATAACTCTTTTATGAAGTATAGTGAATTCAGCTTCCTGAACACAGTCCACTGTGATCCTACTGTTCCCTAAATTAGTATTCCTTGAGGATCGTAGCACTCTCACCTTCCTGTCTGAAATTAAATTGTGTGAAAATATATATATATTTATGTCAAATATATGTCCATATATATGTTCTGTTGCAAAGACATCTTATTTCAGTGAGAAGGCCATTAGTTCATAGATCAATATATAATGTAAGGAGTAGTAAAGAGCTGGGCAATTCTCATTAAATATGCTAGGAATGCAAGCTGTTACTGTTTACCTGATTATTAAAGGCAAAACAGAAACATACCTTTTGGGATTTCTGTTTCACTGTAGGCCACATCATGAAGGTGAGGTTGAGTGGTGCAGAAAAATCAACAGCAATAAATGATGGTTACAGAGGAAAGCTTTTCAGAATGAGATTTGACAAAACCCGTTTGAAGGAATAAATAAAACAAATGTCTCATGGCAATCTGCTCTTGGCTCCACTTTCATATGTGGTTGTGCTATGTAAGGGAATTAATGCTGGTGAAGGTGATAAAATTACAAGGCAAGGAGACTACAGCCATTTAAGAAAGCAGATCATAGAGAAGGAAGGAAGGCAAAAAGAGACAAGAGTTAAAGCTGGAGAAGGAGGATGGACAATAAAACTGGCAAATGATGGTAGAAAGCACATGGTGGTGCAATTGAGATCATGAAGACAAAGAATAGTGAGTTTGCTGTCTGGTAGGACTGACTAGCACCTTGAGGAAAGGAGTAATTAAGTGGGAGGTGCAAGAGGAAGAAAGGCTGTGAGCGATGGAAGGGACAATACTTGAGGGAGCCAGACCGGGTACAAGGGCAACCATGTAAAAGATAAAACACGTCTGGGAGTAGCGAAAGGCCAGTGATCAAAACTGGGTCAGCCAGAGATCAAAACTCAGGCTGCAGTGAGATCTGGTAGCTCCCTAAAGACTGGGGGCTGCAGGGACACCTCATGGGATTGGCAGTCAGGAGCAGGCAGCACTGGCCTGGAGCATTGGGCACCTCCCTTAGTACTGGGCTGAGTCTGGGACAGGATGTGGGCTTGTGGGTAGCTGGGGGTCAAGATCAGATACAGCCTTGTGAGGGTAGGGCAGGATCACAGTGATGTGTACCTCTACAGTTGTCAGAAAGTAAAACGAGGAAGGCAAGATACAATACTTGTGATTGTATTTTGCCGAATATGTGAAGTAAGTTAAAGTCATAATCATCCACAGACTTTCTTATGCTGTTGTATTTTACTGATATATACTGCTGTCTTTACATATTGTTTTAAAGTGGTAAGAATATGCAAACAATTAGAAATGGGAGATAAAAACAGAGTGGTAAGATTAGCAGCTTCTGAAGCTATGTACTCTTATTCCTCACTTATTTATCAAAAGCTGTGTGATGCATAATGGTTCTGCAATATGGAAAGTGAAAACAGCTTTCTGCTTAGTATTTTTTTTTTTTTGGTAAATAATAATATTTCACAATTATGATGAAATGTGCTGCATGTCATCTGAAAATATGGAGATGGTTTGAGCTTTAGTATTAAATGTTAGTCTTACTTTCTAATCATTACATTAATACAGTTCCCCAAATTCTCTTGCCCTAGCAAATTTCCCTAAATGTGGTGCTTGGAAACTGGTCATGCATTTATGTGCAATGTGAAATTGAAGATACTCCTTCAGGCATAATTTTATTCAGAAATATTTTAACATCATTAATAATGTATAAGTGTAACAGGCTTAAGCAAGCCATAGACTAGGTCACTTCTAATCTGTACAATAATTATTCCTACATGCAATTAGTATTACAGTAAGTATGTGAGAATAAGGAAGGAGAATATATATATGTACTGTATTTTTGGAGGCTAGATAACCTAAGGCAATGTGAGGCTGCTGTGGCATGTCAGAGCTAGACCTTGGACCACAGCAAGATGAATTCCCCAGCAGGAGGTCACACAGCAAGAACATTAAACACTGATGTCACATATTTTCAAACATCAAATAGGGAACTGAAATGAAATTGATTATTCCTGAAATTTTCAGTGATTTGGGAATCTTTGGGGTTTTTTTAATAATTTGAAAACTTTGTTTTAATGCTGAACATTTGCTTTGTGGCAGTGCTTCTGTTACCGCTATTACAGGTATTAATAATGTGTTTTGAGAACTGCAGTTTGAAGACGCAGCAAACACCACTCCTGCCCTTAAGTGCTCAGTGCAAATTTTCTACAAATTGTTTGGAAGATTATCCAGATACACATCCTGCAATTCTCTTTTCTTCTGTTCTAGGTAACGGGCCTCATCATGATCGAAGTTGTGTTTACAACCAGAGCAACATAGTAGATGGAGTTTACTGCCTCCCAATAGCACACTGGATTGAAGTCTCTGGACATACTGATGAGATGAAACATACAACTGACTTCTATTTTAATATTGCAGGACATCAAGCTATCCATTACTCCAGGTAAAGTGCAGAGTTTGGTTGATGTCAAATATTCAGATAGACAATCTGAACTGGCATGTCTGAAAACTGCATTTGAAGTAATGAATGTTCGTATGTATGTAACAGTAAAATTTAACAAAGATTCAGCACCTCTTTGCAATTAAATGTCACTTTTGTTAATAAAATGAGAGTTCCTGTTTTCAAGGATACACGTACCTTGTACAGGTGTGTTAAGTTGCATCATATCTGAAAACATTTTGTGGTAATTTATGAATAGCCATTTTCAAATGCTTGTTTATACACACTATATATATATATATATATATATACATACACAAGTATGTATATAAATACCTGTAATATTCTGTGTATGTTATGTGTTTGGTTTGGGATTATTTTAGTGAAGAACACCTGGGAAACACAAAGAATATATTCCAGCACCAGGACTGAAGGTTAACATATGTGTGGCAGCAACTGCAATTAGTGACAGTCACTGTAGATGGTTTCTACTTCTGTGCATGTATTTAGTAAAATACTAACACTTAGACAAGTCTTAAAATGCTTATACTTTCGTGGTGTTTACTTGAGTCCACTGTCTCACCGGTGAAGCATCCTGACTTGAATTAGGAGACATAAAGCTCAAAGAAGGCACCCGCCCTTCAGGGCTGCAGATGAAGCTCAGGCTGTATTTAGAGCAGCAGCCTTAGCGCTGGTGGTTAACAAAGTGGCATTGAAGAATTTGGGACCCTTTGTAATTTTTTTCCACATCTCCAGTCAATGGATGTGGCAGCAAGTTTGTGGATTGATAGTAATTGTATGAATTCTGGCAGCCCTGATATGCCTCATAGAGCTGGTGTTGGTTACAAAGTAGTTAGTGATCCCAAAGGGACATGTATTTCTTTAGGAAATCAAACCACTTTGTACTTTAGTTAGGTCTTGGCATTGCTTTGTGTGGATTTCTCCAGACACCATTTCAGCTACACTAACTTCACTATCTCATCTCCTCTTTGAACTCTGTGTCTCCACAATCTCACAGGGTAGGAAGGAGAATTGTCTTTTTCTCATTAGAATTGCAGTGTGTGAAGGAAAGATTTATTTTTGTTTGTATCTTTTGGAATAGCATGGATTCACACTGTCAGGCATATGTAGGTATTTGTGTGGCTTGATACCTTCTGCCTGAAACCCCTTTGAGTTATAATACACCTGGCAGACTATAGTGTTATCTGGGTCCTAAGCATCAGTTTCCAACATGCTATCAAAGATGAATCTTGTTTATTCCAAAGCATAGACTTGTCAATCCCAATTAATCTTTGCTTGGCAGGGAAAATTTTTGAGGAAGAGCAGCTGTCAGGAAGGGAATATTTGAGTACCAAAGGCTGACTTATCTTCCTTTCCAGAGGCAGCAGTGATCCATTTAATACTGCCTTATCTGCATGACTATGTATTTCAAAAATTAGGTAAGAAGCTGCAAATACTGGTAAAGAATATTTGAAGAAAATTTTCTGAGCTGTGTAGTCTTTTCCAGATGAGGAATTCCTCTTGCATTTGCCTCACACACACATGCCTTCATTGAAAGACAAATTAATATGTACATCCTAGTAATTCTTATCTCATTTCTTTGAGCTATATTAAGTAAGCATATCCTGTAACAGTCTTATCGCACAATCACTTTTATTAGTTTGAAGAAATGCAGCCTTAAATGTTTTTTTTTTAGTTATTAACAATTGGGGGCAGATTTACCATTCTGCTGATTGTAATAAAGCAGCCCAAAAACACCGGCTAATTTAGATTTTTTTTTTTTCTTGGCAGAGCAGCTGAAGTGAGCTGATGAAAATGCCTTTATTTTGTAATGGATTTATTGATTCAGAGGAGTACTATGAAGATTAATGTCATTAAAAAAAAACCACCAAAAAATCCCCCAAGCAACAGAAAACCCAAACAGAAGGAAAAAGCCAGTCCCTCTGCCTGTAGAGTTAAAAGCTCAGTGGATGGTTGGATCATGGTTTTCTAGTTAAGATTACTTTTTTCCATGCTGTAGTGGAGGCAGCAGTACTATGAGGAGGTTTATGACCAAAAATTCTGAGTCCTGTCACCAGTTGTAGGCTCTTTACAGAATGGTGGAAGTCTGAAAAGAAATGATTTATCGAAGAAAACTTTTGATGTGAGCCCCTCCTATATAGTTGCTCCAGTTAATAGGATTACCATGTGTGAATTAGCTGGAAAGTTTTTCTCTGTCGAAGGGGCCTCCCATTGGAGCCCTGGGACTGATTTTTCTTGTCCTCTGTCTAATCACAACAATTAGATACAGTTGCTCTGAGCTTTGCCAACACCTTCTCTCTTCATAAAACATGAGCTTCTATTTTAAAGAAGCTGCAGCAGAATGAGAAGAGCCTGCTTCTCGCTGGGACCAAAAATAGTTTTGAATCATATTGAGGCAGAAGACAATGCTTTGAGGATTCAGATTTTTTGTATTTGATATACATGTATCTCTCATAAATCAATGAATTTATGTCTAAAATTGTACTTAGAGAACTTGTTTTCAGATTGGAGAGTATATGATGCAGTTTTGAAGCATTTTTTGTACGTGTGAAATGGAATTTTCCTGTGGCTAGAGTCATGACTAATATCTCCACGGTGTTAGTATTGACTTGTTTTGGACATGTAATGATACATGTAACCAAAATCTGATTCAGGAGGAAAAAAAACAACATTCAGTTTCTCTCTTGTGTTAGTTATTACTGCAATAAGATGCCTTCAAATTGCAGGGGAGCTCACTTAGGACACAGTAATTTTCTGAAGTAAATTAGAGTTATTGTAATCTTTTCTAGGAAAAGATGACCTCAGGAAACTTGTAAATATGAGGCATGTTATCTCTGTTTCAGTTTCATCTATGAAAGGTGGAAGTTCCTAATTCATAGATGTTATATACCTTATTATTTATATAAAAGCTTCTGCAATTCTCAGAAAAAAGGCATTTCATAAGAGCAAAAGAGGGAGTAACACCTGAAATTACAAAATACTTCAATAGTGTGTTGGAGACAGTGATGCCTGATAGCAGAATTAGGTGCTATGGAAATGAGTATCTCCTGCACCAAAAGTCATCTAGTTACAGTTTTCTGTTTTCAGACTAATTTTAGGTATGTGCTTTTTGTGAGTCGTATTTCTCGAATCTGACACAGAAAAATAATGTCTACATGCTTTGCATGTAAAATACAACTAAACTAGATCCCATAAATGAATTCCTCAGGCAACAATGACAGCTAACTGTAACTGAAGCATTGTATGGCTACTAAAACATTTTAGAGGAAAATACACAATCAGTAACTGGGAAGTCACTACATGAGAGTAGCCTTTGGTCCTGACAGCAATTTTTTGAGGCACAGTTTTTAGAGTAGCTTTTTCACATGTAAATATTAAGGCTATCAAATACTATAGCAGTTCGTATTTATGGAACAATTGAGTTCCTGTAAGTGGATATAATCCAAGAAATCATGAAGCTGATGAATGTGTTGCTATCATCAGTGTTTACGTCCCTAATTTTTTTTTTTCTAAGACAAAATAAAGCTAAAGATAAAAGAAAATATACTGTCATACTTGGAAATACTATTTTTGTTGCTTGGTGGTTGCAAATTAAACTTATTTTATTATGTAGTCTTTACAATTGCTTTGTGGCTTGTTGGTAAGACAAGTTTCTTTTAACACTGCTGTAGTAATGTAGGTTATAACCTAAGTTAAGTGCTAAGTGGAATGATCAGGAGCATCACATAAAATATGCGTCCTGATTTGTATTAAGTGTTAATGTAGATAGGTTGAGTGAATGAGAACTGATCCAGGGCAAAATGGAGATGCTTCTTATTTACGTTTTGAAGGCACTAGAGCAGTACCCTGCTGATGGAGCACTGTTTCCTGTGAGGAAAATAATCATTTACTTGATTGATATACATCTTTAATTGGGGTGGAAAAGAAGAAGCTGGTTGAGTATATTTGCCTCAGTATGAAATCAGAATTACCTTTTAATTATGCAACTGAAAAAAATTAAAGAGTGCTTATATTTATTTTTCTTCTTTAGTTTATCTTCTTACTGACTAGTTTTAATTCATTCACAAAATATCCTTCTGTTTTAAATGTAATTCTGAAGAATTTTTTTTATTACTGAATTATAAAAAAGGCTTTAAAGAGTAAGCTGTCAAAAAAAAGCAACCCATAGTGCTGTGACCTATGCTACTGAAATAGAAAGCTGCATTATGAATTAAGAGAATAGGTGATGATGTCTACAGAGATTACTGTAATTAACATTAAAAGCTGAGAGCTAGCTGTCCCCTATGCCTGAAGGATGCTTACAATATTAAAAAAAAGAATAAGGAATAGTGAGCTCTGGAACAAAAGTCGTTGATTGTATTCTAGTAAAATAGTCCTGATCAAAAAGACTTAACATCAATAGGAGTTCAGCCTTTGATTTCAGTACTTGGGGCTCTAACTGTAAAGTTATCTCATCATATTATACATTAAATAATGAAAATATTCTAAGGCATATTTTGTCCCATAAACGAGGATATCTGACTACTCCTTTGAATATTGTTTTATTATACTGAGTTATAGTCTGAAACTAGTCTAAATTAGAGCCATTGTTTACTTACCAGTGGGAAACACCTTTATAGAATGGTTTAAAGGTTAATTCTTTTTTTGTCCTTTGTATATCTTCATTTTTTTCCAACATCACCCTAAACTGCAGCTGTGAAATGCTTTTACTAGTATCTGCTTTGAAGAAAAGGAGTTTCAACTCAGTATAAGAAGTGACATTTAAGTAATTTTTTATTTCAGTTCTTGAAAATTAAGAGGTAGTGAGAAGAAATAGGAACAAGAGGGAGAAGACAAGTTACAAGGCTAGAATCTGATCAGTTTTTAAAGTTGTCTCAGTCTGAGACAGCAAAAGGGTTAATTAACCACAATTTGGACGAGAGCTTGTTAGAGGGAATGCAACAAGATTTAGTAGGTTTTAAAAATAGAAATATGGCATATATGTATGAATAGTACCAACTGCACCTCCCCCAGACCCAAGATGACACCCCCAGCATGTGACCCAAGAAACCCAAAAATTCCCCAGACCCCGTCACCAATAAAGGGACCCCCTCCCTCAAACACAAAACAATTATTGAAAACTGTGACACCATGAAAAGGATTTCTGCTGCGGAGCAGGATGCAGGGGTCCCACTGCTGTTATGGGCTTGTCGGAGAGATGCTGGGGAGTGCAGCTGAGGTGCAAAGGAATCCAGGAATGCTGGGACGAAGAGATGTGGCAGGAGGCGATCCTTGGTCGGGATGAGAGCGCGAAAGGGTTTCTATGCAGGGCACTTGGACCACCCCTGGCACAGCGATCCACTCCTGTTGGGACCCCGCCAGAGCAGAAGAAAAAGAACGAGCTGCATAACTGTGGGAACCTTTAGAGGCTCCCGAGTCCCACTTTGTGCCATCCTGACCCTCCAATAGGAAGTGGCTCTGAGATGCCAATCCTATCAGCCTTTGGCTGGTTTGCGTGCTCAACATGGCAGCCTCCATACCCGCACACATGGCCGGGAGCCCCCCTGCGGGTGGCGCGGCCCTCCCTTCCCCCTCCACTGGGCCCCATAGTCCGGTCCACTGGGAAATGGATGCACCATACAGGGCTGCCTTCCCCCTGCCACAGCAAGTGCCGCAGGCGTGAAACCACTAGTGGTGGCTCTGCTGCCTGGTCCCCCCCATCGCCTGTGTCCGGTCAGGGCTGCTGCCCACCACCACTGCCAACTTGGCCTCCTCTCCTAAACTCACTCCGGGAAAAGAAGGGAGAAGAAAAAAAAACAAGGAAAAGGATTCAGCACATTTTTCGCATTACAGGTATTTCCTGGGCACTTAAACCATGGCAAAAGTCCTTACTTGTTTTTCATTTATTTAATTTGGGTGATCTCTGTATTGAGTAACAAATGAATTTTTCTTCCAAATTTGTTGCCCATGCAAACAAAAGTTTCCCCTTCATGAATTCCCCACACTGTACCCTCCGTAACAATGGCTAAAAACTTGAAAACTGATGCTGTTTTTCCAAGTTTTGTGATTTTGCATGCAGAGGATGGAATTTGGCTTGAGTTAGCCTAAGCCAGGCTGTTGGCCATTTGGATACAAATCTCAATCATGTGAACTGTGAACAGAAAGAGAGTTGGGATATGCCAGCAGTGCTGTAGTAGCAAGCCAAATCTAGCTTGTACAGATGATGTAAATTTTGCCAGAAGAAAAAAAATCACGGAGCTTTTAGAGTACAGATTTTTGCATGACTGTAATTAGTGTTTGAATTGCCAATATTATTGCTACATACAGTGACTGGCCTGTTAAACCTGATGAATGGCTACTAGCCAGCAGGCTGCCAGGATTGTTGTCTACTGCACTGTCTGAGGGATACAAAATACTGTCTAGACTTCGGGAAGACACTGTCTAGACCCTGGGAAGTCATGTCTGATGAATGGTACATTGCCTGTGTGAGTATGATAAAATTGTGGGAGGGAATGATTTTGGCAGCAGGAGGTCTCAAGACTAGCAAACTTGTGAACTATTAATATTTTCGTTTTTCAAATTGTAGGCATCATTAATATTCACCATCTTTTCCAAGTGTTTACCTTCCTTCTATAAAGCTACAATGTATGTTATCAGCATTATTGATAAATTACTGATTTTGAACAGTTCATATATAAAGTCTAATGTTTTAGCGTGGTATTTTATATTGCTTTAGGATATTAGAGCAATTAGAATAATTCTTAGTTACACAATAAGAACACATCACACTGATGTGTGGATTTCACTTTTGATGAAAACAAATTTATTTCTGATGAAACACAGGATATTTTCATGGTTCTGAAATTACTGAATCCCCCAAAGTGATCATAGAATAGTTTGGGTTGGAAGGGACCTTGAAGATCATCTAGTTCCAACACTCTTGCCCTGGGCAGGGACACCTTCCACTAGACCAGGTTGCTCAGATCTCTCTCACTCTGGGCCATGAACACTGCAGGGTTGGGGCATCCACAGCTTCTCTGGACAACCTGTGTTCCAGTGCCTCACCGCCCTCACAGTGAAGAATTTCTTCCTGATATCTAATCAAAACTACTCTCTTTCCATTTGAAGCAATTACCTCTTGTCCTATCGCTACATGCCCTTGGAAATAGTTTCTATCCATCTTTCCTCTAGGGTGCCTTCAGGTACTTGAAGGCTGCAATTAGGTCTCCCTGTAGATTTCTCCAGGCTGAAAAATCCCAACTCTCTCACTATGTCTTCGTGGGAGAGGGGCTCAAGCCCTTAGATTATCTTAGTGCCCTTCCTCTGGACCTGGTTTAAGAGGTCCATGTCCTCCTTATATTGGAGGTCCCAGAGCAGTACCCAGTACTCCAGGTGGGGTCTCAAAAGAGCAGAGTAGAGGGACAGAATCACCTCCCTTGACCTGCTGGCCACGCAGCCCAGGACACAGTTGGCTTTCTAGGCTTCAAATGCACATTGCTGGCAGCAATGTCCAGCTTCTCATCCACCTAATCCTTCTCACCAGGGCTGCTCTCAATCTGTTCATGCCCCAGCCTGTATTGGTACCCCAACCCAGGTGCAGTGCCTTGCACTTGGTCTTTATAAACCTCATGAGATTTGCATGGGCCCACTTCTTGAGCTTGTCCAGATCCCTCTGGATGGCATCCTGTCCTTCAGGTGTGTCAGCTGCACCACTCAACCTGGTGTCATCTGCAAATTTTCTGAGGGTGCACTCAATCCCTTCATAATAGCTATACTAGAAAGAAATGGCTTCCACAGCACCTTCATTACATCTTTTTTGCCTTCTTTTGCTTAACTCTGTTATACTCCTCAAAAGGGAGACCATAGTCATGAAATTCTTTCCATTCCTTATCCCTACCAGGAAAGATGAAAGAAATCTTTTTAATGTTACACATCTGAAAAAGTTGTTTTCTTCCTAGTCACATTCTGAACCATATTGGGAAGCAATGTCATAGCTCTTCAAACTGGGGCTCACAGGAGGAGGAACCAGTTAACTTTCCGTAAACTCTGATGGCTAGGAAAGTGGTATGAGTATACTTCCTGAGAGTATTACTAGAAACCCTGAGCGATAATGCCCCAAGGCAAAATAGAGCTTTTGCAGCAACAAAGCTCTTAATGTACTTTCATTTCAGAAGTTATTATCATTTTGTCTGTGGCAGGGCTGAGCTGAGCTTTATGGGATCTGTGCAGGGCTACCATGGGGCTGCCAGCATGCTTGGCAGCAGGAGGAGGAATGGGATCACAGTGAGAGTCCAGGGACTTGTAACACCCCATCAGCACAAGGCCCTGCAGGGCACCAATTTTTAGATATGCCATTTCTCTGGAAACCAAATAATTTATACATAAAAATGATAAAGTACATTGAGCATGGCATCTTGTAGTTCTGGACAGCTTACTGAATTTGACAAATGTTAAAATCTTTTGAAAATCATTTTAAAAACCTGGTAGGACATGCGTGGCTGAGCCCGACCCAGTGTTGTGAAATGGCAGATGGCAGGGGGAGAGAAAGCTGCAAAGACGGGCTGCATCTCTGTGGATGCAACTTGCTTTTATTCACATGCCACAAGCATGTGGCTTGCAAGGTGCTTTAGAATAAAATCTGAAATAAGGGTTCAAGTCCAAAGAACTTGTAATTTAACCAAGTAATTTCTAAACACATCAAGCTAAAGGGGATCTTAGTATAATGTTTGATTAATCTTGTGGGTTTTTTCTGGACTTTTTTAGTGTATTTTCCTTTACCATTCTGTCATTCATATGTGGATTTTGCAATGGATACTTGATTGTGAATTATTTATTTTGAGGGATAATTTTTCAGAAATGAGTATTTCATTAATAAAATGGCAGCAAACAGAGATTGGCTGTTGACTGGAAGATGAAGACTTGGCTGGTAATGGGTAATATTTACTCAAAACCACTGTAGCTCTTTAACATGGATTTTTTCAGAGGTGTGCCTCTCCACAAAATTATTTCCTTAGTTCTTTAGAAAAATTTAGAATTCGGTGTCATTCTGGGAGTAAAAACAGAAGGAAGACTGGGGAACCTCCATGGAAAAACCTAAAGGAATAAACATACTTCATTTTTTCTCTGTGGGATATAACAGAAAAATGTTGATAGTCCAATAAGTATGAATTTTATGTGGGGTATCACTGTTAGGGAGAGGAAACAATTATTGTTTCTAGTTTCTCTGTGTGTTTTACTGTGTCTCCCTGTTGCTTGTCTATATTTCTTCTGGAGGTTTTCAGCCCTTTTTCCTGCCTCTTTACTCTTTAACATTCAGGCTGTCAGCGAGGTAGTAAAGTTCTGTCTCCATTGGAAACCAATTTGCTGGTGTTGCCGGCTGTGAATGAAATTGACTGAGATTGTGTAATCCTGGGCAATTTAGCTCACAGCTGGGATGACGAGGAAGGGGCAGCATCACTCTCTCAATGAAGATGATGTTCCAGTTATCACGCAGATATTTATTTCCTCTTAGCTTTTACATGCATTTATTAGGTTATTTATTAGGTTATTATTATTTGTTAGTTTATCTAAGGATAGCAGAAGCTCTTTTTCAAAAGCAGAGATTGTGTACTCATCCTTATTACTATTTAGCCTACTAGGAGGGAGCGAATTCAAATATGCAGTTGTTATCTGAAAAACTTCACTAAGACAGCTCTGTCATTTACACCTAATGGAGCTGTTGAACCAGTATGTTTGCAGCGTAGACCCACTCAGGTTCCCCTTCCTGTGAATTTTTGCAGGCACAACTCCTAAGGCAAGTTAGCCAGCCAGCCTAAAGCTGACTCTTACAGAAAAAAACCCAGAAGGAGAGAGTTTTCAGTCTCCAAATGTGAAAGGTGACACCATCAGATGGTTTATTACCACCAGCTGGTTTGGTGTTTGCTTGCTCAGTGTATACTGTATTTCTGAGAGAGGTAATCTGAAAGTCAAAAAAAATCTGAGATAAAAAGCTGCATAATTGTTTTAAATGAAATGGAAAAAGTGGTAAAGATACTTCATTTAAAACAGTACGAAGCTGAAGCTATTAAATTGTGAATTCTACCTCCATCTTCAATAATTTTTATAAATGCTGAGAAATATAATTTTTTTATGCCTAGATGCTCTCTATATTTACAAGATAATTTAAAAAATGCACCTCCATATAAAAATACGAAGAGTTCTATTTAAAGGATAAAACATTATTTATTGGAAAGGAAACTTGAATGTAGCTCTAGTTCATTTGAAGTATGTCTCAGAAACATAAGTATTTTATTTCCCAAGAGTAAATAGAGATTATCAAATTGTTGCTGTATTTTCCCATGTATAATTTTCTCACAGGAAGGAAAAA
This sequence comes from Neodrepanis coruscans, assembly GCA_013400695.1. Classification (NCBI taxonomy): domain Eukaryota; kingdom Metazoa; phylum Chordata; class Aves; order Passeriformes; family Philepittidae; genus Neodrepanis; species Neodrepanis coruscans. Next base: position 76,915 of record VYZS01025805.1, read on the forward strand.
AGAAAAACAACAAAGAAATGAACTGTGCTTGTCTTCCCAGGGAACATCTTAAGAAGCTGAACAGAAAATCTCTTTTCCCCTCCTTTAATGCCTGTATTTCAGGAACTTTAATTTCAGGGAGGCAGGTACATAATCCCTTGCTGTTATTCATAAGTTTAATGTGTGTCCTCCTGTGAACTAAGAAAAAAATTGAGTCAAATGTCATAGACATTGCCAAGTTATAAGAAATACGAATTTCTTCTTTATTGGTTCAGTAGACAGCATAGTTTGCAAGTTTAAATGAAATGTCTTTTTTCTTTGATGTGAAAATCCTAGTAGTAGAATATATGATTTTAAGCATCAAGAAAAGGATAAAGAGGAAATACGCATTTCAAAGACTAGGAAGTTTAGACTATATATAATATCAATAATGAAATAGAAGCTTGCTTACTTTCTCCCTTTCTCCCTTTCCTTCTCTCCTCTCCCTTCTCCTTCCCTCCTGTCCCTTCCCCTTCCCTTCTGAAACACCATCCATCAGCTGGGCCAGAAGCAGAACTGTCATTCAGTTCAGGAGAGGGATGCTGACACTAGTATGTATGTGTGGATATTGGCAGGTCTCTAAAACCTTTCTTTCTTTTTTATTTTTTTTTTAGCTTAACTAACTTCTCCAGGATTGCCTTTTAAAAACTCTTATGAACAGTTATATTCAGTGCCTTCATTTTCCCACATGAAGATCTAATAAGGAGGATATGCAGCTTCCCTAATAAAATAATTTCCTTAATGTTCCTTCTTTCTGTAGATCAGCTGCCAGCTTGAAGGTTGGCTGCGTGCAGACCATTACAGTTAACGGTGTTAACTACTGCTTTGACTGCGGAACACTGAATTTCTTGGCTTACCTGTAATACTGAGTTGTTTCAAACTGGTGAAATAAAAGGAGGAAAAAGCTTCTCAAGTATGTTTACAGTCTTGGTAATAAGTCTATCTGGTATATTTTACAAATTTACAAATTCAAGCTTCAGCTGAGAATGTAAACACATTTAAATAACCTTTAGTAACAGTAGGCCACTTTAATATATTTGTTCAAATGCTTGCAATTTCAATTTCCAAGCAAGTGAAACATTACTGCTAGGAAAAAAAAAACAAACAAATCCTGAAAAAAAGGGACAGTTCGAAAAATAGACAACATCTGGTAATTCTTGTCAGTCTTTGGGCTCCAATAACACCTGCAGCACTGCTTGTTCATATATTTAACTTTCATTACTTTTCCCCCCTTATGTCATCTAAGACTTCAAGCTATTCCACTATACTTTGCAGTTTTGCATTAAAAAGACATACACAAGTTCTTCTGGGGCCTCTCAGTAGCTCTCTTACCATCCCAGCCTCAACCTTTGACACTGGCAACTCATGCAGCAGGGTTATTAATCTTATATCTATAATCGGCTAAGCAAGTACATAAGCTAAAATTAAGTTTTCTGACAATTTTATTATGGTAGCACTATACAGATGTTGTTACTTTGATTTGACTTTGTTGTTGTTGACATTATTTTAGATCTTTATATATCTGAATGTGGTGATGCACTGATTCAGTTTTTCTCCGTATTTCTAAGACATTGTCCCTCAGCCTGTGGGTACTCGAAAATGTGTTTGTCCTTCTTTAAAATTCATAGAAATGAACGGGTGTGAGTTTAGAAACTAGATAAATAACTGGAATGAACACAGATGCAGAGCTCATCAAGACTGTATTTAGATGGTACCACAAAGGTGCATCTTCCTCTGAGTGTTGCAGTTCTGAGGGGATTTCATTATTTTGTACATGTGCATATGCTGCCATATGTATCACAAAGCCACCTTGCAATAAACTGTCCTTTTCAATAGTGTAATTTTCATGAGTATATGCCTGTTTCTGAAGCACTGGAATGCATTTCCATTGGATCTGAAAATGCTGCATTTTGACAATCTAGATTTCTAAGCTACGAAAATGTGAACTCTGAAAAAAGTCAAAAGGTATTTTTACCAAGGATTCCTGAAATTTCTTGGGCACTAACTTAAAGTTCATCTATAGCAGTTTAAGTCAATTTTGTTAAGATGTTTTAGCTTATAGATGCCAGCAGTGGCATCATTCCCATCGCTAAGTGTTAATGTTAGAAATTCTCATTCCTAATGCCAAGAGATTCATGGCTCATTGTGATCTGGCTGAGTTTAGCAGCTTGTTGTTCTTGTGTTTCCGGGTATTTGTTCTAATTCAAAACAAATGGGAATGTTGGCAATCTAACAGAGACATATGTAGGGAGTAACTATTGGCAACCATGGTTTCATGAGACAAGATTCTATAATTAGAGCATTTCAGCCGTAATCCTCACAAGCCAATCGAGGAGTCCTTTTCAAGTTGTTCAGTACAAGCCTTGGAACCTGATTCTCTTCTCAGGCTGTATTTTTGTAGTTGACTTCCAGAGAATATTTATACAAGTGAAAGTACAAGAAGAGTCATTCCCTACAAAGGCAAATCCTGCTTTCTGCTGTACACAGTGTGCTCCTTCAAAATAAATACTTTGGCTTGAAAGAAACTCTTGCTATAATATTCTGACTATTTCTGGTGCCTGGGATAGGCAGCACAGTTCCGTTAAGACTGGGAAAGAGGATCTATTATCATTTGTTAAACACATTCAGGAATTAGTACAGAGTACAAAGAAGAATTATTGAAATTGAACCTGCCTTAAGATCAAATGGATATTAATTGCTTCTGAATGAATTTAGAGTATAAATTAGAACAAGGTTTCTGTCATCAAAGGAACAATGTCTGAATTCTAGCATGACCTTTCAAATAGGGCAGGAAGGACAGGGAACCTAAATTATTTCAAGATGGATCTTGATAAATTAATATAAGTAGTGATTCCAGAAATGGAAATTAAAGTTTATGATTATAGTATCATAGATCAAAGGCTCAGAGAGACCTCAGAAAGCATCCAGTCCATTTCCTTGCTCTAACTTAATCTCAATTACATTTAAATCATTCCAGGTTTATCCAGCCTGATTTAAAATATGATCTCATCTTAGTGATGAGACTCTACAGGCCTGTTACTCTTCCATTCAATTACCTCACTATTCCTGCCATTAAAAAGCTTTACTAATCTCAATATAACTCTTCCTAGTGCAATTTAAGTTCATTTTTTCTTGTTGTCTCCACAGCAGTCTTGGAGAACAAATTAGTATCCTGCCCCTTTATAGTCATTTTGTACATGCTTGGAAACTCCTGTTCTTGTTTTGCACAGAATCAGAGTGATTGAGGTTGGAATATCTCAGTATGTTGTTCATTCTAATATTAACCCTTGGATCTTTCAGTCTTTTCTCTGAAAACTTGTCTCCTAGAACTCTGATTGTTGCAGCACTCTCTGCTGGGCACTCCAGGTGTTTCTCTTCCCATTTCTCTTGATGATGGTCTACCATTACTGAATACAATAGAAGGATTATTTTGTGACTTTCAAGCATAGTGCTACTGTTTATTTATTCAAGTGTTGTCCTTTTTGCAGTGTGGGATGAGGTTTACTTCCCAGTTGTCTAGGTGTTTTCATTAAATACATTCCCTACTGTGGTGCATTGACCTGGCTGGATGCCACGTGCCCACCAAGCTGCTCTATTGCTCCCCTTTTCCACCTTGACAGGGGAGAGAAAATAAGACTGAAGACAACCCACAGCTTGAGATAAAGCAGTTTCCTGAAGCAAAAGTGAAAGTTTGTGCACACAGATGCAGAGAGAAAAAAATTACTTCCCATCAGCAAGCAATGTTTGGTAATTTCCCAGGAAACAGAGTTTCAGCAGGTATGGTGATTCCTCAGAAGGCAAACATTGTAAGTAACAGATGCGCACCCCCTGCCTCCTCTTTTCCTTAGTTTTTATATCTGAGCTGATGTCATATGGTATGGAATATCCCTTTGGTTAGTTTGAGTCAGCTGGCCTAGTTGTGACCTCTCCCAGTATCTTGCCTGCTCCCAGCCTACTGATGGGGGAATGTTAGAGAGATATTCCAGCATGTATGTGAGCACTGCTGAGCAGCAACTAAAACACTGATGTTATTAACACCTTTATAGCTACCAGTGCAAAACACAGCACTGTGAGGGCTGCTATGGGGAAATAAACTCTCTCTCACCCACACCTGGTACATCTGCTGTGGCAGGGTATAGGATGTTAGGAATGTCCTTGACCTCTGCAGATATCCTATGAGATGTTTTTGTGAGTTTCTTCTAACAGAGCTTTTATACTCCTTGTTAAGAGTATGTTGGTGGCCGTGGAAGGGCCATAAAGAGAAAACTTTGTGGTTCCATCTAGACTAAACTTCTCTTAAGTGACTGACTTTAATTCTACTCATGTGGATCCTTTTCATCCTGTATCCCCAGTGAATTCAAAGCTAGGACAATTCATAAGGCATACATAGCCTACAGGGCTCCCCAGAAAAAAAAGTGCACCAGAATGAGCATAGCTGTGCTGTGCTGTGCTATTAGCACAGTTGCACAGTGTCTCACAACCTGAAGAGTGCATCATACTGCCTGTTGTAAATGCAGTTTGGTGAGTAAAGTGAGGACAATCAAGCCCTTTTGTGCCATCAAGCTGATGCTATGGAAATCTTCTCCTGAGACTTAAGAATCTGAGGACACTGTACCAGTGGAGCTGCTTTGTAGCTGAATGTCTGGGTAACACTGTGTTTCGGTTACAACATTTAGCACATTGTCAGCTTGAGGTCAAATCTTAATGGCTTATTTGCTTGGCATATCATGAAATGAGGTAGTTTTATGCCACAAATTTGTGAACATGGAATAAAGAAGATACTATTAAGTATACGCTCAGAATTCAAGGGCTTGAGAAACTTTGCATATTGCTAAGCTGACAAAGTGTTGTTCTAAAGTGATAAAAGCAGGTGTTTGTTTTTAGATTCCAAGACTGCTCCCATGTGAAAGGCTAGATAAGTAGTTCAAATTACACCTAAGAAGAAAATTTGCCAGACCTTAATTGCTTTTCATCAGAGCGCCAAATAAGAAGGAACTACACCGCACCTTGGAACTACATTTTAATTCTCCTCATTTAAAGCCCTGAGGTAGAATTCTTAAGTTCACAACAAACTGCACTCTTTCAGTGGTAAGNGTCTACCATTACTGAATACAATAGAAGGATTATTTTGTGACTTTCAAGCATAGTGCTACTGTTTATTTATTCAAGTGTTGTCCTTTTTGCAGTGTGGGATGAGGTTTACTTCCCAGTTGTCTAGGTGTTTTCATTAAATACATTCCCTACTGTGGTGAATTGACCTGGCTGGATGCCACGTGCCCACCAAGCTGCTCTATTGCTCCCCTTTTCCACCTTGACAGGGGAGAGAAAATAAGACTGAAGACAACCCACAGCTTGAGATAAAGCAGTTTCCTGAAGCAAAAGTGAAAGTTTGTGCACACAGATGCAGAGAGAAAAAAATTACTTCCCATCAGCAAGCAATGTTTGGTAATTTCCCAGGAAACAGAGTTTCAGCAGGTATGGTGATTCCTCAGAAGGCAAACATTGTAAGTAACAGATGCGCACCCCCTGCCTCCTCTTTTCCTTAGTTTTTATATCTGAGCTGATGTCATATGGTATGGAATATCCCTTTGGTTAGTTTGAGTCAGCTGGCCTAGTTGTGACCTCTCCCAGTATCTTGCCTGCTCCCAGCCTACTGATGGGGGAATGTTAGAGAGATATTCCAGCATGTATGTGAGCACTGCTGAGCAGCAACTAAAACACTGATGTTATTAACACCTTTATAGCTACCAGTGCAAAACACAGCACTGTGAGGGCTGCTATGGGGAAATAAACTCTCTCTCACCCACACCTGGTACATCTGCTGTGGCAGGGTATAGGATGTTAGGAATGTCCTTGACCTCTGCAGATATCCTATGAGATGTTTTTGTGAGTTTCTTCTAACAGAGCTTTTATACTCCTTGTTAAGAGTATGTTGGTGGCCGTGGAAGGGCCATAAAGAGAAAACTTTGTGGTTCCATCTAGACTAAACTTCTCTTAAGTAACTGACTTTAATTCTACTCATGTGGATCCTTTTCATCCTGTATCCCCAGTGAATTCAAAGCTAGGACAATTCATAAGGCATACATAGCCTACAGGGCTCCCCAGAAAAAAAAGTGCACCAGAATGAGCATAGCTGTGCTGTGCTGTGCTATTAGCACAGTTGCACAGTGTCTCACAACCTGAAGAGTGCATCATACTGCCTGTTGTAAATGCAGTTTGGTGAGTAAAGTGAGGACAATCAAGCCCTTTTGTGCCATCAAGCTGATGCTATGGAAATCTTCTCCTGAGACTTAAGAATCTGAGGACACTGTACCAGTGGAGCTGCTTTGTAGCTGAATGTCTGGGTAACACTGTGTTTCGGTTACAACATTTAGCACATTGTCAGCTTGAGGTCAAATCTTAATGGCTTATTTGCTTGGCATATCATGAAATGAGGTAGTTTTATGCCACAAATTTGTGAACATGGAATAAAGAAGATACTATTAAGTATACGCTCAGAATTCAAGGGCTTGAGAAACTTTGCATATTGCTAAGCTGACAAAGTGTTGTTCTAAAGTGATAAAAGCAGGTGTTTGTTTTTAGATTCCAAGACTGCTCCCATGTGAAAGGCTAGATAAGTAGTTCAAATTACACCTAAGAAGAAAATTTGCCAGACCTTAATTGCTTTTCATCAGAGCGCCAAATAAGAAGGAACTACACCGCACCTTGGAACTACATTTTAATTCTCCTCATTTAAAGCCCTGAGGTAGAATTCTTAAGTTCACAACAAACTGCACTCTTTCAGTGGTAAGGCAGAACAAATTTATAAGCAATGACTTGTGTTCCTTCTACATTTGACATTTAGGTAAGAGCAATTTTTTGTTCGGAATATAAGTAGTTTTTACAAGGTCTGCAGCTGTATTTGTTTCAGTAGGATGTAGTTTTATTATTTATCAGTGCTTTTCTCTGATGGCTTTTGATAATATTATGGCCATTTATTTTATCTTTCTTGGTAAGAGTGATCTTATTAAGCCTGTCTATTTGATCATGATATTCTGTCAGTTAGACCACAGTGTCATAAAACCTTGCTCTCGTACGCTGGCCAGTACTGCTTGATTGCACTGAGCAACTGAGTGCATCAGACTGCACCCAGTCAACCCTGCTGAAGTCAAGCTTCTCACCACAGAGCCTCCATCAGCTTGTCTTCTGCAAGGAGTCTTTATCAGTAAGTCAACAGGAGAAGAGCCATTTACCCATGTGACCTGTGCAATGAAATGTCAATGTTGTAACCGCTCGGTTTTACATTATCATTTTGTTGATAAGGAGGCATTTTGCTACAAAATCTCTCTGTTCCTTAGTTAAAGAGACTGTATGGAAACCAGAATTCTGGTACAAAACTAAACCAGGGCCTCCTCTATTTTGATATCTGTGTATGTTGTCAGCATTTTGGAGGAAGACACAAGGCGAAAAACACTATTAAAAAATACTGCCATTTTTCTCATCTCCTGGTAGTTGCTTTATAGGTAAAACTATATGGACTTTGATATTCTTTGCTTCCAGTTGATTTGCCCCTCTCATGTATTTTATCTTTAAGCAGTTGCTCAATTCCATCTTAAAAATGGTAAATTCTTAGTCTGCCATCACATGGAAGTATTTTCTCAAGAAATAGCTATAATCTATTGTATTTTAATTGTTTTAATTTTTCTGTATCTTTACTTATACAATAAAATAATTAGTAGAAAGTTCTGTTTGAGTGCATAGAATGGGATCAGTGATTTTTAGGTTACTTATGTTTTCTGTATTTTCTCTACAGGTTCATGTTAACACTGACATCTTTATAAAGCGACACTTTCACCGTGCATCACTGCATGCATGTCCTGTTTCCTTCTCTATTTGAATATAGTTAACTTAAAACACAATGATGTGTGTGAGGTTATTTATTCTGAGATATATTCCTAAAATGTATGCATCAACTGTGAATCTCATCTGCTACTTTGCTGCATGTTCGTTTAGTTTTATTTGACACCATTGGCAGTTGTAACTAATAACATCTTAAATAATTCTGTTTGGGGCAAATTTCGGTCTCTCCTTGAGTAGGTTCATCTGTTTTAAGAGATCTTAACCTTAAAAAAGAATTCCATGTTGAATATAGGTCAGCAATGACATGCTGTAGAAAGACAGCCAGGGAACTATAAAGGGAAATAAAACCTTTGAAGCACAAAAAGTAATCTTTGGTACTCAGAAATGTACTCTTTTCAGTACTGGGCAAAACATATTAAGAAAGAGAGAGAGAGTCCAAAGGCAAACAAGAATGATCAGATGCTTTGAATATATAACAAGCTTGTGTGTCTGTGTGAAGAATACAAAGTTGTGTTGGAGTGTGTTAGTCACTTACAGGTAAGTGAAAAGGTTTTGCACAGTGGAAGGGAATAATCTGTTCTTTGTATTAATTATGGAGACAAGAAGTTGTGACTGCACTATTCATATTGGACACTAGAAAAGTGTTTCTGAAGGTGAGGATAGTAGTCAGCATGTTTTCTACATAGCAAACATTATTTGAAAGTACTCAGATCTTCCGCTGGAGAACAGAATTTGGTGATTTGAAAATCTTTCACTGTTTGTGAGTGCATTGCACAGTGTCAGACAGCAATCTAAGTCATGTTTCTAGATTTCTTTGACAAAAGTATAGGAACCTCATATCTAGCAAGTGCTCTTAGTATTTTCATAGTCACAGATTCAGCAGAGAAGATCAAGGACGGCATAGAAGAGACATGTCTACATACATCAGGGAAGGCACACACCAGACCTAAGAATAAGCTGCTATAAGTTTTTAGAAGGATGCCACTGCCAAAAGAAGGAGCACATGTAGGATGATAGTTCTGGATCATCATAATCCCATTGTATTACCATTTAAAGTGATGTGCCTCGTCACAAGGCAAAGGGTAGAGAAAAGATGAAAAAGCATATCAGCTACAGCTGGTAGGTTTTCCTATATTCTCATTTTAAATATGCCCAAGGCAATGCTTTTGGAAATCTCTTTTTTTGTGTGTGTCAAGTGAGACAGGGAACAGACATTTGCTCTTTGAACTAGTTTAAATTTGGTTAAAAGTTGAGAATTTCTATGAAGCTTTTGGTTCAAACAGATCATAATTTTCCATTAAAAATCCACCTTATAAAAAATTTTACTCCAGTGCCATCAGGTAGGAAATAAGAATGTGGTGTAATTGGAAGCAGCCTCTAGTAGTTCAACTGCTACAAAAAACATCTCTTACTGAGTTGTACTTCAGCTCTATATTCCCTTTGGGCTGCTTGCTTATAGTGGTGTCAGGGTAATAGCACTACATTGGTACAAAAAAACACTCTTTATGCCTACAAGCAACACAAAATGCTAGGGGTAAATTGATTGAATTATAAATGTTACTCTTCTGGGAATGCAGAATAAGTTTTACTGTAAGTTACATGTAGCTGTAGTTGCATGCTACACCTTTAAGAAGTAGAAATCTTAAGGGACGAAAGAGCCAATTTAATAATTATTATTTGTTGTTGTTTTTCTTTCAGCTAAATTGCTCTATCTTGTTATTATGTCTATGTTAGTGTTCATCTCACTGTCATTAGATGCTTAATGGGATCTAAGGAAGACTGGTATAGACAACTAAAGTGAATTGCGAGATTTAACATCAGTCCTTGACCTGGCATGGAGGGATGAATCAATTCATCACATTTTGTTTAAAATAATACACTGGACCTTGGTTTAAAATATTACCAATAAAACCAAATGGTGTGGTTCATGGATCACTCTGTTGCCAATAACCAATGAAAAATACCCTAAATATATATATATATAAATATATTAATACCTAAAGCTGTCAATTATAAATATAAAAGGATATCTGAAATACTGTACCTGGTAGATATTCTGATGAACTGTGTTCCTCAAAGGCTCAAATAATAATCTTTTCTATAAGAACTGTGGCTCCTTAGAAGGGTTGACTGATTTTAGGGTAGGTTCTATGATGCCTACTCCTAGCACACTGATGTCAGGCAGAGATAGGGAATGAACCAGATTAAGCCAAATAGAAATGTAGGTATTATGCAGTAGAATTATCTTAGAACTTTTACATAAATTGGCTGGTAGGACAGCTCTGCATTATTGTTTCCTGCATGTTCAGTTTTCCTGGTAAAAGAGTGGTTTAAACCTCGTCCAGCAAGACCAAGAGTTTACATTATTTTTATGTGGGTAAATAAGGGGCTTGAAAACCAAGGTCAAGACTACATCTTGGTCCTCTCAAAGGCTAAACTCTAGGACCTGATCATAAAAAAAATGGTAAGAATTGTCTGTCCTATGCACAGTTTTCTTTGGTCAGTCTCTGAGTGTCACCACTAGTTTAGTTAATTACGGGGAAAATAATGATAAAAACTTGGTAAATTAATCAAATTGCTTGGTAAATGCAATTACTGTTGTGCAATACAGGAGGTCTCATCATGAAAAAGACATGTTAGCAGCAAGAACAAAAATAAACAAATAGCATGTATTCCAGGAGTCCTGCAGATAGCACAGCTATTTGATGTTCACCTACTAAATAATCATTGGGGAAAAAAATTTAGAAAGCGTTGATTTATCTGTAAGCAAGAGTACTACCCAGAATTTTATTTATCTCAGGAATGCTTTAGTCAATCCTGATTCAGTCAAATCCAAGAAAACACACTTTTGCTCTCTCATCAATGTAATTTAGTGTATTAGATGTTTCCCATAGTATAAATTGAATTAGGTATGTATTAATACTTCTTTCCAAGTCTTCTCTCCTTTAGAAAGGTAGTGCTTAGGACTGTGAGAAGAATTATGAAGCAAATTACTTCAGAGTGTAAATTTAATTTTTGAAATTTCAGATTAATTGAATTGCTTGTTGATTATGAACAAATGCATTTTTTATTAGCAGTGGGAAATACCCTTAATGCAATCTAGACAAGAACATGTGTGTGAACAACTAAGTCAAATCTCTTTAAGTTATCTCAGTATTGAAAGATGGTTGAAATGATTATTTGCTATGTAATATCTTTGTTTAAATTGGTCTCAGTTACCATATACTGAGGTCAAGTGTGTTGTCTCACTGAAACAGGGGCTCTTAAGGCCAACAACTGCATTTGTGTAGCTACTATGTAACTCATTGTGGATGCAACTGACATGCAAGAAACAATAACAATTAGTGTTTCCTGGATCTGAATTTTTCCTTTTGACAATATTTCTTACTAATATAGCAGTATTTAGTCATTACAGTCAATTGTGGGTCTTAATTAAATGCTAGTAAGCATTTACTACTGTGATAGTGAGATGGAAATAGCTACCTCATGATTTAAGTGCAGTCTATACACTCCTGAATAACCATATAACTTTCTTTATTTGTTTCTGAGATTAAAATTGGAAAAGACTATAGGAAATGTATGACAGATGTTTTATTTTTGAGGATCTTGCTTTTGTTGAAAATTTGCAGTTAATAATGTTTGCAAAGTTGCATGTTCAAATGCAGGGATATTTTTTGTAGCTTGTGGATTGCATATGCAAAATCAAAGTTTATGGAAGCGTAGTAAATTAAAGTATATCACCAATAATTTCAGCATATAAATGATTCATTGTAGACACCATCAGTTTAATTGTGTGCACAGATTAAAAACCCTCATTTCAAAGCAAGCCTCTTAGTAGTCAGTTTATAATGTCAAAATCCGTTGAGACATACAATAGTTTTATGGTAATTAGCAATGGGAAAACCATAGAAGTCTTGAAGTTTGAATTAGATAAGTATCAGAAATATGGCTGTTTCTCCACCCTACACAAACGTCTTGATTTTTCTTGAAAAATTGTTGGTTCTACAGGCCTTGAGGAAAGTTAGACATGTATTATAATTCTTCATTTGATTCTCACTAGACTCCACAAGATCAGAGAAAAATTAGAAGGAAATTACTCACTAATTTTTGAGTTTCATCACAGAAAGGTAGTTCAAATTGTTTTTATTTTTCTACTTTCATTATTCTAGTGGTAGTTAGAGAGTTGGAATAGTTCTATGTATTTGACTTATTGCTAGAGTAATTCAGATCTGGATCATGTGACTCCTTTAGGTCTCTTTTGTGTGTGTGTGTATGGAAATTGCAGGAATCTTCAGAGTTTTCTAATTCTAATCTGATGTTAGTAAGAGTCTACTGCAAGCTTAATGATAGATGCCTCAGAGACCTGTGCTACTAACTATGCTCTGAATTTTTTTCTCAGATCATCTGGCTGTTTCTGGTAGGTTAAGAACTTGATTCCCAGATTCAAACTTTACCAAATCATCTTGTCGTGGTTTTACCACAAATTTAGCGATTTTGGACAAGAGATTCTGAGAGAAGTCAAAAACACACCCCAAAATGAAGAAAACACACAAATATCACAGTTTATTTTGAGCACACACAAAACCCGACAAATAAAGTGCAACAAACAGACAAATTAAGATTTCCAGGGCCCGTGTTGGGATGAGGACGCTCTGGAAATAGTGCTGGTCTCTTTCTG
>VYZS01025814.1:0-10812 GCA_013400695.1 Neodrepanis coruscans
TTGTCCAGGTCCCTTTGGATGGCGTCCTGTTCCTCAGGTGTGCACACCCTATCATGGCTTGGTGCCTATCTGTAAACTTGCTGACAATGCACTCAGTCCCACTCTCTATGTCACTGATGAAGATATTAAAAAGCCCTGGTCCCAGCAAAGATCACTGAGGGACACCGCTCATCATTGGTCTCTACCTGCACATTGAGCCATTGACCACTACTAAGTTAACAATTCCTAACTTTATATAGCAATCAACCTAACAAAAAATTAAGAATTTGTAGGTCATATTTACTCATACTTTGCAGCCAGCTGTCTGGTTTATATAATTCTAGCTGATTATGTGATGTGTCTGCATGCAACAGATGAACCAGCAAAATTTTCTGGACTGGCCACTGATGAACATGATTTTCGCCACAGACTTTCACAGAACCAGATTTGAATCTTCCCAGTACTCTGCTTTGCTACTGAGGCTTCCTGATCTCCCATTCTATGGCATCTCACACAGTGTTTAAAGATGAAACTGTCACAAGATCAGACAGCAAGAAGAGCTGGAAGTCTCCATCCCATGCTGCTAGGGAAATGTCTGGATGTGGAAATTCAAAGGCACACTGAATCACAAGGTGGCACAAGGACAAAAAAGCTGCTGAGAAGTAGGAAGTATTTGAGTTAAAAGTAATGACAAATACAGGCAGAGTAAATTCCAAAATCAATATCTTCACTCATCAAAAGTCACCTTTATTGCATATTTTGTCTCTTTGATTAGATTACTGTCAGTCCAGGAGCATGGCTTTGATTTATAATTCAATCCACTTGTCATTAACTGTGGGTCTACAAATACATTTGCAAAGTGGAAGGGTCAATCAGATGCAGAAGGCAAGCTGCCAAAAAGCAGTCAGCTATTAATCCTGAGCAGAATTTGGTCTGATTTGTTATTAAACAAGATGACTCACTAGTTTCCAAGGATGCAAAGAAGGTAGAAAATAATCATATCTGAATCAGAGAATTATGGAAGTATTTTTGTATCCTAATTCTCTTCCATGGTATTTATCAAAGGTTCGCTCACCTCAGGACAACTGCTATTTCATTTATCATGGGATTTAAGAGGCTCTTAACATTGACTTGCAGATGAGTAGGTGGAATTATAATATCTTTTTACTTGCCATTAGGTACTCACAGGGGTGCATTTCGGTAAGGCAGTCATACAACTCTAGGACATCTACTGTGAGCAAGAGAGACAAGGCAGAGGTTCTCAGACTAGCAGCAGTTTCTACCTGGAAAGCACATGGGATAAAGTCTGTGGATGTTGCACACTGTTTTCATGTAGAAACAATATAAGATTAGACTTCATCAAACATTAGGAACTAAAACATTTTAAGCAATTCCTTGAAATCATAAATTACTTGGTTATTTGAGACCCTTCCCCTGCAGATTCACTTCGGTGTGTATCACAGTGCATTCAACTTTGTAGGCTTTCTCAGCTGTGCTGTATCCATAGTGTGCAGAGTTATTACCAGGCATATTGGCACAAGTGAAAGCCCCACTTTGAACTCTACTGTGGACTTGTAACTTTCATCTTAGAATCAGACCCTTCTTAGTAAAATCGATCATGATGTTGTGAATTTAAGCACTTGGCTAATTGTTTTCTGGAGCCTTGCCAAGTTTCAATTTTACTATTTGCCTTAAAGTTTTTGGGTTATTTTTGTAAGAGTGTAAAATTCAAACAGATAAGTCTTTTCCTGTATAAATTTTTCTATTTATCTCCATTGCCACATAGGCTTTTGTCAGTAGAACAGTAAAGTACATTTCAAGTGATGTATTTATACATGTAAATTACATTCCAATCACAGTCTTTCTTGTTTAAAGTGTCAGATTCTATCCTTGAAAAAATTAGAACAGGTATTGATTGTATTGTTTCTCTAAGCCACATGAAGTTTTTATTGCCAGCTGTGAGTGAAAATTATGCTTTCAGCATTTCCTACACCCTAAGTAGTGTATTTAAATAATAAATACTAATGCCTGCATTCTTCCTGAAATTCTGTTCGGTCTTTATAATTTAACATATTCCCCTACTGTTACGGGGTGGAACGAAGTTCCTGAAGTTAAAACATTTTTCCTTTTCTGGGGGGGCTGGGAAGGGGGGTTTTGGGGGGTTCTGAGGGTTTTTTAGGGGCTTTCTGGGAAGGGGGAACAGAGTGTTTTAAACCTTGCCTTTTGTATGTTTATAAAAACAAGACATGCAAGCTACAAACTTTTGTAGAGCAGCAGGGCCGGCGTGGGTGCCCTGCTCCATCCCTGGGATGTGCAGCGGGAACCACCCTGCAGCCCCTTTCCTGTGTCAATTTGCCATGCGGCAGTGGTGGCATGAGGCTGTCTCCCTGCTCAGGGGTGCCACTGCCGGTGTTTTCCCGGCAGCTGCCAAGGCCACAACCCCACCGGTGCAGCGGCAGCATGGCGCAGCAGGTGCGGGGCCACCCTGAATGCCAGCAGCAGCAAAGGGGGTGCTGCTGCCAGTATTCGCCCTGCAGCTGCTGTGGCCAGAGCACCTGCCACCTCCCCTACCAGTTTGCATGGCGATGGCCAGTGCAGCCTAGGACCAGCCCGTCCTGTGGCCGTTGGCGACATGGCGCGGCAGGTGCAGAGCCACCCTGGATCCCAGCAGCAGCAGAAAAACCACTGAGCACTGGCAGGTTTTTTGGCTTGGCTGTTCCCGGCACTGCGCTTGTGCGCAGTGGGTTTCCCATGCGTGTGAAATAAGGTGCCAAACAGAGTCGTCGGCAGCCCTCGCGGCAGGGGAACCACTGCCGTGAGTGTCTGCCGCTCTCACACAGGTTGAGGGCAGCCCAGTGGCGGTGCTGGGGCCCCCAGGGCATCCCGTGGTGCCTGCAGGCCGCCTCATCCTCCCCTCAGGCCCTGGTCACATGGCAGTCTGACAGAAAGCACAGCCATATTGCCTCATGGCGAGATCTCGCAGCTGGGTGGTTCCTGGGTGCCGTTTAGCCAATCTGGAAGCAACTTGTGCCTGGAAGGGACTCCGAGATTGTGCGGGATTGGCTCTCTATAAAATAGCATTCCCAGATGTCATCTCTCTCTTTCAGGGTTCATTGGTCAGTGGAGTAGCATCTCTGCTCATCTTTGCTCCAGTGGCATGAGCAGCATTGTGGCTCCAGCAGCAGTGGAGGCAGCAGCAGGGGCTGAAGACCACATCGTTTAATCAGCTGTGGTATTTTTCACCTCGGGAATATTGTTCCTGTTTTTCAGAAAACATCAGCGAGGACCCAGTGCCATCCTAGCTACCTCCCTCACACCAGCAGCCCAGCAGTCAGCCCTGGAGGAGCTTAATTTGTCTGTCTTTGTGTTTTATTGTTTGTTTGTCTGTATATGTAAAATAAAACTTGTGGGTTTGTTCTTGATTTTTCTATTGCATTTTCTCGTCACTGTTACGCCCCCTAGTGTCCAAACCAGGACACCTATGATTTGAAAAATCTAGCCTTTTGCTCTTAAGAAAATTTAGAGATATACCCAGAAGCAATCAGAAGCACAGTAGCTGTAAGAACACTGAGAAAATCAGAAAAAGTGTTGAAAAAGACAGTTAAAGATTAGAAACAAATAAATCCCGTTCTTGAGAGGTCTGCCTAAATTACAATGACAGTAGCAAAATATAAAAGCTGACCAGCATTTAGTTCATGACAGGTGTTTTTCTCTTGTCAATTCCTTTTTTCTTGTCACTCTTTTCATTCCATCTCCCATGCTCTTTTATTGTTACTCTCCCTCTGTCGTCCTTCTCCCTTGTGCCTTCCTGCACAATGTTCTTTTCAGCTATCTTTCCATCTGGATATTTTTTGTCCTCTCCAGAACCGCAACCTTGCATTCGTGTTGGCTCACCTTCTTTGTTTTCTTTCTATCCTCAAATAGCTCCAGCCACAACTCAGCTACAGACTTTTATCTCCTACCAGTGTTTTGCTCTGCATCTTCCTATACTTTTCCACTTGTACTATTTTGCCCCACTGTTTCCCATTTGGCTTTTTCCCATTTTCTTTTCTATTGCTTTCATCTTTTTTTTTTTTTCCAATTGTCTTCTTTTCTTTCTGTCGATACCTCAGATTCTCCTTTCTCTCACTTCTATAATTATCAGCTGTCTTATCCTCCCTTCT
Source organism: Neodrepanis coruscans (assembly GCA_013400695.1). NCBI lineage: Eukaryota > Metazoa > Chordata > Aves > Passeriformes > Philepittidae > Neodrepanis > Neodrepanis coruscans. The sequence continues at coordinate 4,143 of VYZS01025814.1, forward strand.
GATTCTTTCAGGTCTCTATGTTCTCCAAGATTCACAATCTTCTCAATTTCAGATGTCGTTTCAGTACCTTCTTCCATTTCTCAGTCTACTCTATTTCTTTACAAATCCCCTTTCCCTACTCTTTGCTTTCTCTCTACACCACCTCGCTCTGTTCAGGTTCCGTTTCTGCTTTGATGCTGTAATGGTTGTACAACCACTCTGGCAGACTACACCAGAGGCAGGAAGAGAGCATGTCAGTCCATGCCAAAGAGCCAGAGTAACTCTTCACCAACAAACTCAAAATTTGTTGAAGGCAGCTTGAGAACTTCCTCCACATCCTTACACGGTGCAGAGAGATCCAGCTTCCCCAGGCTCCTATTGTATTCATAGCCATTCCTTCATGAGCACTGTCCTAAGCTTCATGAGCTAAGTCCTCTGCCCTTCCACATCCCTACTTTTAGTGCTTTCACTCTTTTCTTGAATGTTTTATCCACCTCCCCTCTCCTCCCCTCCCCTCCTCTCCCTTTGTTCATTCTTTTCTTCCTCTACTCTTTTGTTTCTCTTGTGGGTAACTTAAAACCAAAGGAACTTCCATTATACTAAGCTGGGTTACTGATTGCTTTAGATTGAGTGTTTTTGTATACTGTCTTTGTTTGCTAATACTCTTGTGTAATACTTTTAATGATATTCTCACTAAATTGTATGAGATTTTTGTTTGCTAATGTTTTAGTGTGATGCTTTTCTTTGGTTGTATGTTATTTCTATAAACCCTGTTGCCAAAACACTTATATTCTCATTAAATTAAATGAAATATCTTAGAGAAAATGTGATATCATTTTCTCTGAATGCAACTTCAAAGATAATAATAAACCAAATATTTAGAAGATTATTTTAAAGCCTTAAATAAAAGTAATCTATCCGTTTAAGCTTATACGGCTTCAAAACCAGGTTGTTAAAATGGTCTTTGAGTCTTTCTCCACTGGTTTCTTTAAGGGACCGTGGAGATGGTGTACAAAACAGTCAGTATGCAAAGAGCAGGATCATTTCTGTAGCCACGGTGACAGATGGTCCTGCTCAAATATTAGTGAAGACAAAAGAAACTTAATCTTTACCAAAAGAGGAATCTCTAATATGCTTCTTATGGCATTCTTTTCAGTTTAGCTCTTTTAATGACTTTCTTGCAGCTGCTGCTGAATTATCATGTTTGTGGAAGATGAACGCAAACAGTGATGGACTGTGGATGAAGAAGGCAAAATCAGTTTGCCTTTGATCACTCCCCAGATGCAAGGAGACAGATTCCCACACATGATCGACTCTCTCTAGCTAGGCAAGGAGTGGTATTTCTGACAGCTAAACAAGCAACTTCTTTTCTCTCTTCCTTTCTACAGAGTAAAGGATAAGAAGTAGTCATGTGTCAATGAGTTAAAATCAAGGCATGCAAACTGATAATTTGTTTTTTGTAAGATAAATTATTCCTCAGACTGAATTAACTCTGTTGACCTTTCTCCTTACTCTGATACTACTTCTAATTCATGGTAGCCTTCTCTTGGCTTTAAAGCTAAAGACTGAAAATTATGTTAAAAATGTAAATGCACATAGGTATCTGTTTCTGAATTCTCCCTCCTCAGCTGATTTTACCCAGTCAAGGGAAAAGGATGACCTACTTATTGGCTTTCCGTCTTCTTATCCAGCAGTACTGCATAACTATCATGATTCAAATTCTAATGTTTTTATAATTTGAGGCTTCTCCTTTCTGAGGCTCAGTTTTAATTTGGACTGCACCTCAGTCCAAAGGGAGGGGGCACCCATGTGCATGTGAACCTGGAATGATACTAAACTTCCCATAAGCTGGTGTTTGGGGCCTGCAGAGTAGGCTTCAGGCAGAGTAGCACAGATTCAGCTCCAGAAATAAAATTAAGGCAAGATGGGAACTGTATCTATTAGAAACATCAGTTCTTTTGTCCAATGAACTTCTCTTCAATACCTTATTACCATTTGCAGAACAAAGCACTACTCACTAACACTATGTGTATCAGTAATGGACTCTTAAGAAAAGTGTAGGGTTTTTTTGGTTTTGCAGTTATAGCAGTTCTGACAGCTATTTGCAGTGAACACTCCTCAGTGACAGAAATCCACAGAAAAGGGTATTTGATTCTATGCTAACCTTTGCATAAAAAATATACTTAATATAAACCAATTACTTTGTTAAAGCTGCTAAAATGGTGTGCAGGTGGTGGCCCTTCTGTGCCTATCCTTTAAGAGCAAGTCACCACCTGCTGTTTGACTGCTTTCTGAAAGGACACTGTGTGTCTTTGGGACTTTCCCAAAGCTAGGCATCAAAGTGGTCTTTGCCACTCAAACAGCACAGAAGAGCTCCAGCAAGATGCATTTGGGAAGAGGAGGATGGTGTCACAAAATATCCTGAGAGACTGAGAGAAAGATGCTGACTTTTTGTTCAACAGAGTGCTACAGCTATGAACTCTTCCTCAGCTGTTTTGGTCTCACAAAACTGGACAAGGAGTCAAAATACAGGAGGGCAGATCTATCTTTCAATCCAGAAGAATAGACTCAAAGGGTTACTATAGACTTATCTAAGAAACACAAAACCCTGTATGTGTAAGGGAATAACCCTTGTGTTGGTATGGGCTGCAGGCTCTCTGCAGAAAAGGATCTTAGTGTCCTTGTGGGAAGATACTGAGTATGAAACAGCAGTAAGATCTTGCAGCAGTGTAAGAGTAAGTCAAGGGACATGATGATTCATTTCTACTTGGCTCTAGTAAGGCTGCATCTGAAATAGTCTTCAGTTTTGAGAATAAGTCCAGAGGGAAGTCACTAAGGTGATTAGGAGCTGGAGCATATGAACTTCGAGAGGCTAAAAGAAGCGAGGAGAAAAGAAAACAATTCTAATAACAGTCTTCAGCAACCTAGTCAGGGCCTATAGAGAAGATGGTTGTAGAGAAGACAAAACTTGCCTTTTCTGAGCGATGTACTGTCACAGTGATTATAATTCACAGTAAATTAAATTCCAACTGCTCATAAGGAAAATTTTCTACTCCATGATACTGTGACAGGCTGCCCAGAGACATCATGGAATCTCCATTTTCCATTCCTGGACATTTTCAAAATTTGACAGGAAAACCCCCTGAGCAACTTGATATAACATTGCAGTCTGCCCTCATTTGACTGGAGGTATGGACTATGTCCACACAACACTTCCTACCAGAGTATTCCATGATATGTATAAAATGCCATCTCGTGGAGTGCTACTGCAGGGTGCCAGAGATGAGTAAGACTGGGGCATGAGGCAGTTAGGTACTGTTCAAAACTGAAAAACATTGATCCTGTTACTTCAGTAAAAAGGACAACACTTTGAATGGTATCCATGGCATCAACTGTCCTTTTTAGGATCCTCTCTAGTATCTTCTTTAAAATGAATGACATACTATATTTATAAATGCAGGTTTGCAATGACTGCATAAAAGGATTAATCACAAATCACTACAGTTTATATAGATCCCTTCTCACAAAGTCTTTCTTCATGTGTACATTTAGTACCTTTCTAAAAGTATCCTGAAGTTACGTGATTAAGGGAAAATTTTAGGCTTTGTTTACAAGAAAAAGTTGTGGGAAAACAGTCTGGTAAGGCTGTTGAAAGACAACTAGGTTGATTTCCTAGAATATAAGTAAATACTTCAGAACATTTTAAAACCAAAAAGAATGTCAAAATTTTCAAGTGTGTCTCATGGTTTTTCAAAACCTAACTTGTGGTTGTGCAATAACTTTGGTCAGCAATACTGTACAGACAAAATGTGTGAACAAAATTTATTTAGGAAATATGTTGCTAGAGTCTTTCCATCTCCATAGCATGGGGAAACAAACTTCTCAACCCATGAGAACCAAAGTCTAAGGCAAGAATAAATTCAGGCTTACTTCCAACATTTAGGAGCCCTGTATTTGCATCAAAGCTGCTAATGTGACGCAAAAAGGTCATTTGAGATTTAATGAATCTGGAAATAGAGCAAGAATCCCTACCCTCTGCTTGTGAGAGCAAGGGTCTTTGTGGTAGTGTTTGCTTGGGCAGTGCAGGGAAAAGCCGCTGACTTAGGGCTGTTTTATTTCTAACACAGAATGCTTCAGCAGTCAGGTGAAAGGGGTAAGGGAACAGCATGTAATAAAAACACTGTGGAGAAAATGAGCTGAGAGACAGGTTCACTTTCTGGAGATGGAATGACTATCTCTCACGGTCTGCTTTTTCACCTTAGATATTAAACAAACCAGAAGAGCCTCCTCAGCAGTCTTGAGTTTAGTACGCTATTTAAAACCATTTAATAAGTGATTCATTTTATGCCTGCCACTGTTCTCCTTATTTTTCCGAAAGTACTTATAGGCTGTTCATTTTGCCTTCTCAAAGTACAAAGTTTGAAGCGTCTTTCTATTTAATTATGTTAATAACTAATCACAGGAATCAAAATGAGCTGTACATGACTAACTGATCAGTTTGTTTTGCTGTCTTCCATGGCAGTGTTGATAAGGTTTTCCAACAGCATGCGAATCAAGCTGCTATGAGCAATAAGCCTTCCCTGTACAAAAAGCAAAAGGAGCAGGCAAGCTGCAGTTATTAGCTAGGAAAGATAGCAGCCACTTGGGAAAAAGGAGCTGCCTTTCACTGGAAATATCAGGCCAGAGAGGAGGATGGGATTTAATGAGCTGTGAGGACGAGAGATCTGCAGTGTAATTAACTCCCAGAAGATCTCATTGATTGTTCAGCAGAATCTGCAACCAGCAGTCCTTCCTCCTTCATAGGAATTAAAGTTTAATTTGGTGTCAAAGGGCAGAGGAAAGACCTGCATTATCAAGTGTGGAAATCAATGAACCATATGAAGAAAAAGGTCACACCCCCATCTGCAGCATGAAAGGTCAAGAAGGAAAAGGTGAAGATATAAAACTGCTCAACACTCCCAGTGTTGGGAGTGGGACAGATGGATGTTTCACCTCACAGGCTTATCACCATCTCTCTTTCCATAAAATAATCTCCATTTCCTTGGAAGAGGAAAACAAAGGGTTTTTTTTTTTCCCACTTGTGACCATTGTTGTTGTTTCTAGAGCCTAAACAGTTGTTGCAGAACTTTTTACCTGATTTAAATGTATCTAACAGACAGGTGAAGCAAGTATTTCCATCCACAGTAGCCTTAAACATTTCAAGACATCTTAGCTCAGTGCATTTTCCTAAAGTTACTGGATGTTATATCCACCCTACTACACCCATAAATAAGAACATTAGCTGCCATCAGATATCCAGCTGATATATGAAAAATGAATAATTTTTGATCCAGAATCTTTCCTGGGTAACAACTAGCAACCTGAATCAGTGTGAGTCATGAGTAGCATTCAGATAGGAGCAAGAGCAGCAGCTAGTAGGAAAGTACTTTCCACTGTCACCTGAATGCAGGTTGACTGAACCCTGGGCTTTCCCACAACAAACACACATACTTTCCACAATACTTGTCCTAATAGAGACAAGATAAGCAGATAGTTCTTGGGTAATGTCTTTCTACTTTGGTTGTGTTTTCAGCTATTTACACTTGAACTCCATTTGCACTAGTCCACATTCACTGACATTTCCCTTCCCACTTGCTTTACAGCTTTCACCAAGCCAACCTTTTTGAAGTCACAGTGGAGTTTACTTCATTAGCACTGAGCTTTAGTAGGCATTCTGCTTCCCTCTGCCAGATCATATGGATCCTCCTAGCAGAAGACCTTCTGCTACTGTTGGTTTAGATGTCCAATCAAACTTTTACGTCAGATGTCCAATTTACAACCCATAACCTTTTCCTGCCAATCCCTCATAAAATACAGTGAATGCTGCGGTTATTTGTAAGACCGGGCTGTAGGTAGCATCTAAGCAAGCTGGGCATCTCACATATTTCCATAGTAGAGAGATGAAATAATTCCTATCTCACCATGGCCAATCACCCTATCTCCAGGGTGGATGCTTCCCACCTGATCTGTTCACTGTCTGATCAAACCAAGCTTTACTCTAAGACTGCATCAGAGCACACTCACACCTTTTCAGTTGCAGCTAAACAGAATTCATCAGCCAGCCCCTTGGAAAAATAGTGGTAATCCATCTGAATTGCTTTCAGAATTAAGTTATTAGTTTTCATCCTCTTGAGCAATAAACTTAGAATTGGATGCCAAAAAAGCGCTAACCCTTCTACAACTTTTACACACACAAAAAATCAACAAATTTAGGAGCTCTTCATACATAGTTGTGATGCATTTTAATTACTTTGGTGTAGATAAGGTCTTAATAATCAGCTCACTGTAGACAACCTAATGTTTTCTTCTCCTGTTATTTCAATGTTCCATCATTATTCAGATAATTCCTCCAAAGACAAAAATGTGGTAACTGAAAGATCAGTATCCATTCTTAAATACTTGTACAATGACCACTTCACACTGGAACTGGAAGCCATCAGTTCACAAAAAAAACCCCAAAACAATTCCTAATACTACTTTGAATTCCTTGCAAAATTCTTTCAACGAATTTCATTGCACAGAGTGGGATTTCAGTCTTGTATGATTTTTTGTGTGTGTAAGCCACAGATCAGTAACAAAAATATTCTCATAACTCCAAACATACTTGTCCATCTGAAATGTGTCTTCATTTTCTTATAACAGCTAGAGAAAA
>VYZS01025817.1:6188-28011 GCA_013400695.1 Neodrepanis coruscans
GTTACGTTTCATGGGAAGCCTGTCAAGCTTTGTTTTCAAACTTTCTCTGTGTGTTTTTTTTTTTTAAAGCATTTGTGCCACAGTTTCCCCCCAGCAGTTGTGAGTAATTGATGCGTTTTTACAAATTTTGTAATTAAAAGACCTACTGGAGTTACTATAGTAACAGGGGCCTTTAGAAATCAATTGAGTAAAACCAAAAAAAAAAAAAAAAGGGGGGGGGGTTGATTGGTTGGCTTTGTTTTTTTCTCTTTGGTCATTGGTATTAAAAATATTCTGAAAGATTTTTATTTTTCCCCCTCCTCAGCTGCAAAGTTCAGTTATATTTCAGGGTTTATCATGTGTATCCACCACCAAGCCATGGCATAAACATGGACAAACTTTGGCTGTTTTCTTCCAACAAGTGCAGAGCATCTCCACTCACCCAGCTTTGAGAACAGCCTTCCCAAATTCCTACCACAGCTTCTTTCCCAAGGCAGCCACACATGGAAAAGGTCTCAACAAGGACACACATTTTAGTGACTGTTCTTCCAAAAGCAAAACCCAGCTCCAGTTCCAAGAGCTCAGAGCTCACTGATTCCAAAGCAAGGCCCAACTGCACAGTGCAGGGAACCCCTTTTACTGTAGGTGTCCTGTCCAGCCTGACTTCCACCAGCACCTGACTCTTCAACTTTGTTCCAAGAGCATTCCCACTTGGAAAAACTACTTTAAAGCCATGATAAGCTCTTACCCTGTTCCTTCTCACTTTGAATTCTTTGGAAGACCACAGGCACATGTGAAGGATGAGGCTGCCTTGACCAGGTCCTGTCCTGCTGCACCCAATTCCTGCTTTGGGATTCCAGCCCATNGCAAAGTCATTTAGGTCTGGGATAAACCTCAAATGAGATCCAGAATCAGATCCAGAACCCAAATTTCCACCCCATTCCCTGTGGTGTCAGAGAACACCCCGACCCCTCAGCCACAGCAGCTCTGCCAGATCAGCTCAGCACAGACCCAAGGGATGGCATTTACAAATTGCTCATGATTTGCCTCCAATTCCACTCTGGTACTGTCAATAAAAGTCTGTTTGGAGTATAAATCCACTCTGGAAATGTACCTGGTGATAAAAGATGACAGCATCTACTTTAAATGCAATTATTATTTGAAAGGTGCTCATTATTGCTAAATGATTCCTCCCTGGTAGAGCTCCTACCTGCACCACTCGCTGGAATTCCACACTCCCAGGAGGGAGCAGCTCTCCAAACTGCTAATTAATGTGATAACACAGCGGCTCCACTCAGATACACTGTAATTAACTGTGGGGTCTAGAAAGAACAAGCTCTGCCATCTGTATCTGTGCAGAGGGAAGTGCTTTATTTGGACAGGGATGGTGACTTTTTTTTTTTTCTCTTGAACCCAAAAGGGAACCCTGGAACAGTGGATTGTTTGCTGAGAACTTGGGCCCAGTGTGTTTATGCTGATGGTTAGTCCCTGTTACGTTTCATGGGAAGCCTGTCAAGCTTTGTTTGCAAATTTTCTCTGTGTGTTTTTTTTTTTTAAAGCATTTGTGCCACAGTTTCCCCCCAGCAGTTGTGAGTAATTGATGCGTTTTTACAAATTTTGTAATTAAAAGACCTACTGGAGTTACTATANGATTGGTTGGCTTTGATCTTTTCTCTTTGGTCATTGGTATTAAAAATATTCTGAAAGATTTTTATTTTTCCCCCTCCTCAGCTGCAAAGTTCAGTTATATTTCAGGGTTTATCATGTGTATCCACCACCAAGCCATGGCATAAACATGGACAAACTTTGGCTGTTTTCTTCCAACAAGTGCAGAGCATCTCCACTCACCCAGCTTTGAGAACAGCCTTCCCAAATTCCTACCACAGCTTCTTTCCCAAGGCAGCCACACATGGAAAAGGTCTCAACAAGGACACACATTTTAGTGACTGTTCTTCCAAAAGCAAAACCCAGCTCCAGTTCCAAGAGCTCAGAGCTCACTGATTCCAAAGCAAGGCCCAACTGCACAGTGCAGGGAACCCCTTTTACTGCAGGTGTCCTGTCCAACCTGACTTCCACCAGCACCTGACTCTTCAACTTTGTTCCAAGAGCATTCCCACTTGGAAAAACTACTTTAAAGCCATGATAAGCTCTTACCCTGCTCCTTCTCACTTTGAATTCTTTGAAAGACCACAGGCACATGTGAAGGATGAGGCTGCCTTGACCAGGTCCTGTCCTGCTGCACCCAATTCCTGCTTTGGGATTCCAGCCCATCCACAGCACCAACACCCACACCCTGGGAGGGCTTGGGTTGCTCTCCAGGACCATTCCTGGGAAAAGGATGAGCCCAGCTCTGTTCTCAGGCCTCTGTTGCAAGCAGCCACCCACAGCACGGCTCCAGCTCACAGTGGTGAAAGTGAAACTTGCCCCTCCAGAAGAAACAATCACCTTTCATTAAGCTCTTTGTGTTATTTATTGGCACCTGCTTGGAAAATACTCCCTTTATTACTATCTCACTTCCTTGTAGGCATCATATGATACTACAAATGTGGATGTCAAAATACTGCACCCATTCCAAACCCATGGAAAGCTCTGCCTGTCCCTGCTGTAACCACTACCCCTCACCTCAGCTCCAGACCAGACCATCCCAGAGACTCCCTACACTCTTATTTTCCCAACTCTGCAGCTGCAGCTCCACTGGAAACTCCCGTTTTCCTTGGAAAACTGGGGTGCCCAGGTAACCAGGCAGAGTGGGGAGGAGGTGGAGAGACATTCCCCACTCAAGTCCTGTCCTGCCTTGTGGTAGGAACAGCAGGAGGTGTCAGACCAGATCTGCAAGGCACAGCAGAGGGTAAAAATCCACCCCACATCTTCCACAGAACCAGCAAGACCAACAATTTGAAATGGTATTAAATCATTTTTCTGCAGAGGAAGAGACATCCCAGGACAAATTTAGCAATGAGGAAATTCAGCCACTCGTAAATCAATAATGTTTGCTGAGCTTTAATGTGACTTATGTAAAATCTGTTCCTTAAAAGGCCTAATTTAAGACTGTTGTAACAAGTTCACTAAAGCAGATAAATTTATGGTCAAGACACACTTATGGATTGAGCCTAAATTTCCGTGCACTACTTGAATTTTCACTTAAATAACCAAGTTGAATAAGTTACTAATTTTTATTGGTCTGAAGGGCCATTGTTTCAAACAGGTTTCTTTGTAGATAAGAGATAAGAGCCCAGATGCTCATTTCAGATACACAACTGCGGCTCAGATGAACACCAGACCCATTTGGTGAAGTCAGAGCCTAATTTGAAAGTAATAAATCACAACTTTTTGTTTCATATTTAAGTTATGCCAGTGAACTTCCTCAGGCCTTTGGAATTCTATATCTGTAATTAAAAAAAGAAATAAGGCTCCTAAGTGATTAATGACAGAAGCTGTTTTAACCTGTGCTAAAACTGTTCCTATTTAATATAACAGTAAATTGTGTTCCAGTCCTCAAAGGAGCCATAAACACAATAAAAAAAACTGGTTCATTTTTTTTGGTAAAGTTTTTTTATAAAATAGACAAGAATAAGCTCCATATGCAGCTGCCACAAACTAAAAATAAAAAGAAAAATGCAGTAGGAGTTGCATCCTCCTTCTTCTTCAGCATCTACCACAGGGCTGGGAAAGAAATACAACCTGTCCTTCTGGGAGGAACCAATGGAAACAGACTGAGATTTTCCCTTCCAACATGCAAAGGAGCCCTGTAACCAAATCATGAGCCAGTTGTCAGGGCATCACACAATCTGAGAAGGCAGCCCCCATCCTCACCTTGGCTGCAAGAGCATCTTCCTCCAGCAAAATTCCAGCAAAACCACCTCAAATACGTGGTCAATACTTTGTGGCCTAAGCACAGCACAACCTTTTATCCCCCAGTCTCCAGCAGACCCCCTTCAATAACCAAACCCTCAGCATCAGAAGGGATTCCAGGAAGAGAACACCCAGTTTCTTGTTTGGGGACAGAATGAGACCCTGGGGATGCTTTGTTGTGTCCTGTCCCCCCTCCACTGTTTGTGGGCTGTAAATTCCAGCAGCCCTGGGGTTGCTCTGAAAACTTCTGCCTTTTCCTGCAGTCTCAGAGCACAGACCAGGCACATCCAGGACTCATCTGTTTCAATTCCTGCTGAACTGGCAGAAGCCCTAAACCAAGGGCACATCTGGCTATTGGAAAGCACCACAATATCAATTCAGATTCAAGGATTTTCTTTCCAGTTTTTCCACCTTCACTCCCGCACACATTTCAAATTTTCCTACTTTTTTTTCAAAGTTTTAAACTTCAAATACTTTCCTGCCTTAACAAGGCACAGGAAAGCTTATTCAGTACTTGCTAAATGCTAAGAAAACACACTCCATGAAGGAATTTAAGTTAATTATTGTAACAACAAGGAGCTTTCTAGCTGCTGGCTGGAGTCCCTGCAGTGTTTTGTAAGCAGGGTGTGAAGAAGCAGCAGCATCACACCGAAACTCTTGGGTGTCATCTTCTCCACCTCCTCTTACACTGCCTACAACACTCAGGGCACCTGCTCAACCCTCAGGGAACTCACACAGCTTTTCCATGTAGCTGGAAGGGAAAAGAGAGAGGGTTCCCTCATGTGTGTGCCCTGATTCCCCTCAGTTGGGGAATATTTAAAAAAAAAGAGAACCATGAAGACCCAGTGAGAGTCATCCTGAATCCAAAATTAGATGAGTGTGTGCTTCAGAGAGAAAGAGACCTTCCCATAATCTGCAGTAAGGAAACCACCTTGGTTTATCATAAAGGAGAAGTTGGATCATGGTTAGAAGAAGTTGTGGAATGTATTCCAAGTATCAGTGATTTTTACTTGCAGTTATTTTCACGGAAGGCTTGATGGCTCGTGGTGTAAAATCCCTGTTCAGGAACCTCACCCTCTGGAATTCACAAGCTCTAAACCTGGATAGGGGGAGCACAGAAACTCACAACATGTAGAACTCAATCCCAGCTCTAACACTGACTCAAAAGGTGGCCTTGGACAGCTGGTGGAAATTTTGGTGCCATCACTACAGTGGATACAGTGCAGTTCTAATTAGCAGCAATATTCAAATTTAAGTCAAATCTCACCAGAAAAAGAAAGTTATTCCAATACAAGAAAAATCTCTCACACATGTTTTTATTTTCATCTTTTTCTCTTCCCACAGAGCAATCCCAGCAATGAATGCAGATCCCATGTTTTCAAGCCCTGGCTACACCCTGTCACATTTATTCACCCACAATCTTCCACATATTCTTACATTCCCTAGAAGTCACAGGGACAAACCTGGAAGATCTGCAAACATTTTGATTGTACCCAATCATTAACAACTCTTCATGAGATGCTCACACAGAACTACCCACAGTCAATCCATTCAGTGCTGGATTCCCAAATGTTTCCTCATAATAATTCTCATTCTTGGTCATCCTTCCCCTTTTTTTGTTTTTGCACCAGAACTGTGAAGGGCAGAAAGAATTCTGAGCACTTTGCTTTGCAACAGACTGGGAGCAGTGAAACAGGTTTCTAACAGTGCACTGTAATGTGCTTTCCTACTGAAATGATTTAGAGCACATTTTATTACCAAATTCTTAAATTTTTAATATGTGATAAAACCGTAAAGATAAACCCCCTCATTTTCAAAGTCTGAACTGAAGCACAGACCCAAACTCATGAGCTGTTGTGATTAAGAACAGCTGAGCTGCAAGGAAAAAAAAAAAATCACAACAGAATGAAAGAAAAGTGCCAAACCAGATCAAAGAAGTGATTGAAGAAGCCTGGAAAGACCTACTTAGCTCAGGATCTAAACAGCTTCTCAGACAAACAAGGAGAGATGCCACTGCCATCAGAACACACCTCACCTGCATTTCTGCTATTGGGGGCATTTCACAGTTATCAGCATTCCTAATTAATGGGAAGGAGGGATGTTTTACACAGTCATGGTCTCAGAGGCCTTTAAAACCACATTTAGGAAGGACTGTCCTGGGTAAGCACCTCCTGCTCTGACCCCAGATCTCTCCAGCTGCTGACCTGGATTTGCAAACAAAAGGCTTTAATTTAATCTCTTCTTTAGTCTCAGATTGATTTATTCCCAGATTCACTATAAAAGGGAACTTTATTTTCCCCCTTTACAATCCCAGACTCCAGCCACACACTGTCTCTGCCCCATCCCTTCAACATTCATGTTTTGGGGAAGGCTTGTTGATACTTCTGATACCAGATACCCCCCGAGACACATTTCTGATCCTACTGCAGTTGTGCCTGATAAAACCTGACAAATTCCCTCTTAATACCTGGGAAAGGAAACGAATTAAGCAGCAAGACTCAGCTCAGCGATGAGAAAGGTTTAATTAATAGGTGTCAGCACAACGCAGGGGTGGTTTCTCTGTAATCCCTCTGCTAAAGGCTGGGAAGAACCGGGAGAAGCTCCCTCCCACTCGGGCTTTACAAGCACAAAACCTGCACAACCCAACCACGGGGGACTCCCAGCACCAACACCCCCCCCAGTAAATCCCAGGACACAGATGACTGGCCGTACTGGGAGCTCGCATGGGGTTGGATTGCTTTATAAAAGGCTTTTACTAGCCAGCGTTTCAGCTGACTGAAAAACTCAGTGGTGGCTTCCTGAGTAGCGCGCCTGGCTCGAACTCACACCCATAAAACTTTTACACTGGACTCAAGTGCCACCTAAGTATTTTAACATCACATATTGGCGGGGGGGAGAGGCTGTTTTAGAGAGCTTTAAATGCTCTCTATTCGCTGCACTTCCTCACATCCCCCGTGATTCCACAAGCGCCAGGAGTAAATGGTACCCAGCCGGACAGTTGGGAGAGACACAGCATTCCCCAGGTCTGTCTCGGGGAGGTTTAGCTGTTAAACATCACGATGGGAAGCACTGGAAAAAAAAAAGCCCATTTCTCCTGTGGCAAACGAACCTGATTCCCAGGGATGTGCTGCTAAATTAGCAGGGCTGCATCCAGCAGCACATCAGATCCCAGGCAAGAAGAGCTGGCTCGGGGCCACCTTCGGCTTCTGAATCCCTGTGTGCAAGGAATGAAAGAGCCGCTCACATCCGCCGGGTGGAATGAATTAGTTCCTGACAAAAGATAACATTTTGTGCCGCCTGAATGGGAAAGTGCTGAAAACGGCCGCGTTTCTGTAACACGAGTGCGTGTTGGAGAGTCCCCTCCGGATAATCTGCATGGAAATGAGGCGACATGAGCTGCGAGAGCATCTCTGGAAACTTAAACCGCTGCACATTCTGAAAGTTAAGTAAAAGCAGGAGCGGGGGAGAGAACCCCCTAATTACCACATAGCGAGGGGACTGATTAAAACCATCAGGGGCAGGGATCCTGTGTTTCATTAAACAAATACACCAAGTCGAGCTTTATTGTTATTTTAGCTGATGAAGGCAAAATAAAGTCTACCTCTGCATGCATGAAATTGCTAAAATTCAAAGTCTCACTGGCAACACGCTTTGAGCAGTGAAGGGTTTTTTTTTTTTTCCCCTCTTAATGTTTGTATTTAAGTAGCTCACTACAGTTACTTGGATTAATAAGAAATACCGAAGGCACAGTTAACCTCTGGCAATTTAACATTCTACACAGAGCCACTCCTTGGGATTTCACATGGCAGGGTGGAACTAATAAATGCAACATCAGAATACTATTTTAATCATTATTTTTAGACCAAAAGCAGGGAAGAATTACGGAGCATTTTGGTACAATGGACAACACCAGCACCTCATTTATTCCCCAGCTCTCAGGGCTTTCTCACTAATGCATTAAGGATTCCAAACTGATTGCCAAGAGCTTGAGCAAACAGCCCTAGTGAGCTCATTCCTGGGTAGCAATTTCACAGGGGTTTACTTCAATTAGAGAAAGACAGACGTGAATTTGTACATAGGGAGCAAGTTCCCTCCTGCCACCACCAAACTCACTTCAGTCACACTGCTCCAAGACCAGAAAACACCCTTTTTTCTGGGCTGTATTTGCAGCCCATAGTCAGCGTTATCTCTGCTGCTATTTCCAGAGGTGAAGTCCAGAAGTCTCTGCTCTTTTTTTTTCCATCAGGACTGGCAGCCTCAGAGGGAATCCCCACATCCAGAACTGGCTGTGCTGGATAATGGGATGCAGCCCCTTGGGGGAAAGGTTCAGCATAATCCCAACGCTTTCACAGCAGAGAAAGTTACGACCCTTATCAGTTACTTTCACTAATCACTACAAAAGCTCCAGCTTTGTTCAACAGCTCAACAAGTTAATACAGAGTAACTTTCACAGTCTCCCCCATCCCACTCCCTCCTTTGGAAAGTTTATAACGTAGAAGCCAAATAAATATAAGATGGATAAAAGGGGAAGAAAAGCTGAAACTTGCACAGTCACCAGCGTTGCTATTTTAACTGGCGCAAAATTCCCTTCAACTGCTTATTTATGTTAGTCTGTTCATTTTTGTTGGTGACGTTCTGTTTTTAAGGGCTGTGTAAGACTAAAACATAATCCTGTACCTGTTTTCCTGGGCAGCCAGTGTTTAGTGCCACCTTTTTTAAAAAAAAATACTGAATGAGCCTTTGGTTTGTGAGAGCTCCACAAGGCAGTAGGTGGAGAAATTAAAGTATTCTCAGTTCTCCACTTGGATGGAGCAGAGGGACTCAGTTCTCCAGGTACAATTTGACAGGATTGATCTCAGTGATTATAACTTTAAAAAGTACA
Source organism: Neodrepanis coruscans (assembly GCA_013400695.1). Classification (NCBI taxonomy): domain Eukaryota; kingdom Metazoa; phylum Chordata; class Aves; order Passeriformes; family Philepittidae; genus Neodrepanis; species Neodrepanis coruscans. Next base: position 14,902 of record VYZS01025817.1, read on the forward strand.
GCCAGTGATAAAAAATGACAACAAAACTGGGTCTGCTGTAATCAACAGACCCCACTTTTCCATTTTCTAAGCTCAAAGTGATCAGGCAGGTTGTGCCTTAACACTGGCTGGGGGAACAGGAAAGGAAAGAAGAAAGAAAACAACCACTGAAACCTGAGACTGGATCTCAGGCAGAGGAAACCTCACAGCCAGGCTTCAAACCCTTGATTTTGGAGGTGCCTGGACAGTGAAAATCCCAATATTCTCACACACTGCACTCACACTGACATCGTGGCTCTGACTCAGCTGAGGGGGCTAAAGGAGTCTGCAAGAAGTGTGACTGTCATAAGGAAAACTTCCAGGGATTTTTGCTGGGTTGTTTTGCTGGGTTTTGAGGGAGTTTTTTGCTGGTTTTTGTGGTTGAGTGTTTTTCCCATTTCTGTTTTGTTTCTGTTAACATCAGAAATGGTTTTGACTGTACCAGTGGCTACTGGTAACTCCAGAATCAGAGGAAACTCAAGAATCCCCACTTGTGGCAGCAAGTCTCTCTCACTCCCCTGCTGATGAAGTCATTTCTCTCTGGAGTCTCCCCAGAGCAAAGTGGTGCCTTGGGTTTTGTGCTCTGGCACAAAGGAACTCCTGCATTTCAAACCTCTGTTTTCCCATGCTTTTTCCACTGCACGCAAAAGCCACAACTTTGCTCACCAGCCTGTCAAGTGCAGCACACACCCCTCCCCAGCAGTGTCCAGCAGTGGCTGGAAGTGGTCAGGCTGGATGGACACAGCTGGTCTGGGCACATCCCTGCCTTGGCCACAGGGTTGTCACAGCACTTCATCCTCCCACGCTCCATTCTGTCCCGCTGCACTGCAAGATGATGCCTAAAAAAGCACTGGCAGCCAAGCCAGGGCAAGCAACACGAGGCTTTTGGGTGTCTGCAGCCCAAAAACCAGGTTATCAAAGGTCAGGGGACACGACAGCCAAGTGCAAACGTGTGCTCACAAGGGGATGTAAAGCACTTGTTTGTGAAGCTCTTTCCTTCCCTGAACTTCAGAACACTCTACAAAAGGTTAAATGAGGCTACTGACACCTTGAAAAGAAGTTACCCAACAGCTCAGCCCCACAGGAGGAGTCAGAAGACGTGGAATTTCCAACTGCTTTGGAGAGAGAACCCTCTGGACTGCTGCCTCCTCCTCTCTCTGCAGCTCTGCCGTGGCTTCCCCACACCCACCTGGGCAGAACTCAAAGGCCTTTCTGCACTCCAGGTGAAGCAGAGATGACAGCAGACCACATAATGTGCAGGGCTGTGCTATGTACACACTCATTTGGCAGAGTGATAATGATCAGAGCACACAGCAGCTGGTCCTGGGGTCCATATTGCCTCATATGAACAGCCCCAGCAGGTTTGGGGGTGTTTTGGGCTCCCAAGCTGAGGGAAAAGAGGGGGAAGAGAGTGAAGAAGCAAATAATTCCCTGCCCATAAAAATAAACCAAAATATTCATTAAAGGCCTGACTGTTCTGAGCAGACTCAAATTCTTCAGCAATGCTTAATGCCTTCAACACCCCTGCCTGAATGCTGTTACCAAAGACTGGCTGATTACTCACATTAGGAAGTGGAGGCCAAGGAATAATGTGTCCCAAAGCAACCAGTTGGGGGGGAAAAAAATAACACTCAGTGAGCAGCTGTGTGATTGCTGCTCTACAGTTGTGGGAAAGGCAGCACTCCGAGGTCAGATCCTCAGCCATTCCATCAGGGGGGATCAACACAGGCTCTGCTGCACAAGGAAATCATCAGAGAGAGGTGGAATAAGCTCAGAGTCCAGCCCACAATGTGCAGGACAGGCAGCAGAATGCAGCTCATCAGCACAGCTCCACCAAGGCCACTATTCCAACAAAATTAATACTATGTGTATTTTAAGAGGAGGCACAACCCAGAGCCCAAGAGATCCCACTCTGGTTCACCTCACCCTCAAATCCAGTTAAGACTGCCAGGTTTATGGACTGCTGCATGTTAACAACCACACAAGGCTGACTGTACCCTCCCAATAAACTGAAAATGCTGTTTGAGAACCCCCCTTAAAGGCTGAGTGAACTCCTGCTCCTGTGGTTATGATTCCACTCAGACAATTGTATTATTAGACAATTACTGACCAAATCCTTCAATCTTTTTGGATACTCATCCACTGAGCATTTCCTCCATGTCAGAACTAATCCAGGTTTTAATGGGTGATCCATTGACTCACAGTATTCCAAAAAACCTCTCTGCTACAAGTGACCATGATGAGAGTGTACTGAGTTCTTCTCATACCTTAAAGAGCACACAGGGGACACTTCAGAGTCATCACCAGGGAAGTCAAGAGTTCAAACACAGAATGAGTTCTCCTGTAAAACAAGCACTGGGATTTTTAAGGGAAGAGATGAAGAACCTGCTTTATGTGTCTTTTTTAACCCTCTCCCAGAAGATTTTTAAGCAAGTGAAAGCTTTTGTGTTGGCAAAATGGACCAAAGTGAAGAAGCCACTAACCCAGGACAAAGATTTACACTTGGGAACCATGGAACAAGATGAGAGTTGACAGCAGTTCTTTGTGCAGATATTTACACAGCCACCCTTGACTCCCAAAAATGAGCAAAAGGAGAGCCAGCACTTCAGTAGGGATCCATTCTGGGTTTATTCTCTATTATAACTTAATTTGATGCTCTTAACCTGTAGCTCTGAATACACAACATATGTCCTAGGAACCCTGGCCTTCCAAAATATACAATGGATGCAATAAGGATTTTTAAATAATAAATGAAGGTCAAGCTAAGTGATTAATGGGTTCTTTAATGTGTTATGCTGATTTGGTTCCAAAATAAGCAGCTGCTTTATATGACCTGCTTCATTTCAACAGCAAATCCCAAAAAGTAGAAGAAATCACTCCCACACGAGACTCCTGAAAGCTCGTGCTGTTCGTCACAGAACAAGCCCAGAAAATAACCTGCTGTCCCTGAACAACAGCAAAGTGTCCTCACATGAACCAGTCCTGCACAAGGAATCCCACATTCTTCCCTGAGAAAACAGCAGGGTGAGGAAAGCCCTTGGTTATTAATGCACATCCCTATTCCAGTTTGACTTTGGGTGTGAGCATGTCCACCCATCCCTAATTAAGACAAATCAAACACAACTTCTCTGTCGTTTTCCAGACATCACTGTGGGTGACATTCAGCCCATGCAAGGGCCATGAATATTTTAAAGCAGGAAATATTGTCTCTCCCCACCCTCCACCGGCTCCAGGGACCTGACAACAAAAGATCTTGTACCTCTGAGCAAAATACAGATGGAAAACACAAGTGACAGCAGCTTCTCACCATTGTGGAATATCAGAAAGAGCTGCAACCCCACAACACATTGTTCCAATCAGCCTTTCTCAATCACTGGAGTCCTTCTTTGTTATTCACTCTCATCAGAGAAATACTTGGCAGTGTTCACATGTAAATCATCAGCAGCAGCTTTTTGGATCACTTCTTTTAACGTAGCACGGGCCCAAACTTTGCAGAATTGAGGATGTTTCACCAGAATGCTCTTTCAGGAATACAATGCTCTGCTGAGGCAGATGGTTTGGCCCAGACAGTTTGTCATTTGAAAAACTGTCTCCAGTCAGACTGGACTGAAATCAGAAATGAAAAAGCAGCGAGTCTTTATTTGAGATTGTATTACACAAGGAAGTGCAGCAGTTACTGGAAGATACAGGGTCATGAAATAGACTCCTCAGTCACTGATCCCAGCCCCGGGGTTAAATACTACACAAGTTATTTGATTTCTAAACAGGATTAATCAGGAGCTCCAGTCTCCTCCTTGACAGACACGTGGCCACTGCATCCAGCAATATTTGGCAGTGCAGCCTCACCTCACTCCTGTCCACACTTCCATTCCCCCAAGCAGCTGGAAAGGCACCACACAGCCAAGTAACAGCTATGGCTGGAAAGTGCCTGGAGAACAAACCACCCTTTTGTACAGTTCCCTTCAGCCAGAGCTAAAAACCACAGACAGGCCTGTGAGAAAAAGCTTGAAATCAGGTTTTTGCCACCAGAAGTTCGCTGAGCTCTTGTTCTGTCCATCCAGAACCTCTCCCTACCAGAGAAATTATCCAGTGCCTCCTTCCATACATGAAGGGAGCATAAGCTGACTAGTCACACACTGGAAGCTTTGCTTCATTACAGAGATTATTGTGCTTATCTCTCATAGACAGATAAGAAAACTGTTTGCTCTCCTAAGCAAATCACTCCAGTATTCCCTGTTTCAACCCATAGCTCAAAGAAAACACATGGATAACTCTGACCCTATGACCTACCCAGGGCTAGGAAGGGATCCAGCTCCACAAACCCAACACCTCCTGCATCCCTTGGGTGACACACACACCTCCTGTGGCTACACCCTGAGCTGAGGGTGATGGGCTGACCCACAGGACCCAGCTACTGCTCCCTGGAAAAACACACAACCAAACTCCCAAAACGAGCCCAGGGGAGGCAGCAGCAGGAGCTGCTCTTTTGTCTGGGTGGTTCCTCCACTTCAGGGACCTGATTCTCTGCTGCTTTCCTCTCCCTTGGGCCCAGCACACCCAGTTCAGGGAGGGCTGAATCAGGCCCCTCACGTCTCAATGGATCCTTTGAAGTCCCGCCCGTTACTTTACACGGAAAAAATTCCCCCTTTTAAAAAATGAGCATATAAAATATGAAAAGACATTTCAGGCAGGAGGGTGCACACACACACACAAGGCAGCTTTACTTTGCCCTGCCTGTTGAGTAGAACAGATAGCCTGTTCTCTGGCTCCCTTTTAACTGCAAACCTTCTACTCACTGTGTATATTTTGGACCCTTTCCCATCCTGCCATGATTTCCTGTCTGAGTCTGCAGCCCATGGCAACAGCAGAAAATTGGAGTGTGGGCTTTGCAGATGGTGGAAGGCCAAGTGCCCTGTGCCAGCTCAGTGTCTTCTGCCACAACTTGGGTGTTATCTAAGTCCTGCCTTTGTGGCAGGAGTTATATTCATTTTAATCCATAAATAAATTAATTTACAGGGGAGCTCTGCTCTCCTTCAGTGAAGTGAAAACCCACAGTGACATGGACTTAAATGCACATCAACACACTATGGAAGGAAAATTACATTCTGAGCTGCTGTGGAGGTGAGAAGAAAACTCAGTTTTATCACCCCATTCCAACAGGTCACAGGTCACAAAAACCCATGAGACCCCAGATTATACACAGAGGGAAAAGGTGGCAGAAACAATTCCAGGGCTGCTTTCCACTGAGAAATGGAGTGTTGAGCATGAATCCTCCTTGAGTGGCTTTTTAACAAGAGACTCTGCATCTGGCACTGCCCTGAGAGAAGGGAGCCCGAGGGGGTGGGACACCCTTTTTCAAAGGAAGAAAATGAACAAAACCACAGCAGTCACACACATCACACTCACCAGGCAGAGCTACAAAACTCCCTCGCTGCACAGATGCTTTAAATTCCCCCCCCTGCTCCCAGCACAGGCCAGGAAACATCCAGGTTTTCCATGGAATGAATGGTCACCATCAAAGCTTCTCCCACCTCAAGGTGTAAAGCTCTGAAGTTTATTAGAAAGTACTAAACCAAAACCACCTCAGACAAACATATGGCCCTCAACTCCAGTGATTTCAGCCCAGGCAACTCCTGCAGAAAGAATCCAGCCTTTCCTGACGAGCAGATAATGGATCAATCCCCTGTTAAAACTCATGGAAATTATTCCTTTGGCTCCATCAAGGCTAAACTTGAAGGTTTGCAGCACTTCCCACATGGATTTTCTGAGCTTCTTTCAGTAGCAGGTAATTGACAACAATAACAACAAATCTAGTTGATCTTGATGACATCACTGTTATCAACCCCAAATGTCTGTTAAGTTCAAACAAAACTGATATTCATTAGAGTCAAAACTTCCAAAGCATTGCAGACATTTTTATAAGAATTCTTGGGGGGAAAAAAAAAAGCTTTAAAAGTCTTTATATACTGACTATACAAGGAAGTTTATTCAGAACAACTTAAGGATTATGTCTCCTTTGCTACTATTCTGGTTTCTCCTCTTCCTCCCCCCAGTTTAAGTTCAAACTATCCCTCCCATGAAAACGTCCAAAGACACCTTATAAATTTGATAGAACAACTTGAAAGAACCAGAAACCACACTAAGATCATAATAAAACTGTATCAAATCCACTCTGGAGTGATTTTTATGATCTCTAGACTAAACAAAGCTGAGCATTACATAGGGCAGGGGGTGGAGGGAAGATAACATTCAACCCCAGAGCAGAAATTCAATATGCAATTCATCAGGACTTGTACCCACCCCCAGAGAGAGGAAATACACTTCATTATACAGGTTCTTTCTCATATTATTATAACAAACATCCACCCCTAATGTCTTGGTCAGACCTGTGGTGTTACCTCAGGAAATTGCACAAAAACTGGGAAAGAGAAAAAAGGAGTCTCACAACCATTTGTGACACAGGAAGAGATGAACACTTTTGAGGACAAGTTTAGGGTGTTCGCCAGGCCTTGAAGCACAGAACACCCCTGGATCATTTAGGTTGGGAAAACATCAAACAAAACACCAAAAGTCCAAAAAAAAACCATGAGGCCTGAAAAAACCATGGGGAAAACATCAAACAAAACACCAAAAGTCCAAAAAAACCATGAGGCCTGAAAAAACCATGAGGCAAAACTGGCCTGATTCCCTGCTCTAAGTTGTTTGCCAATACTCAGCTCTTGCCCTTCAGTCTTGTGCTTTATTCACAAACAATCAAATGTAAATATTAGAGGAAAATCTATTCACTGTCATCTTGGAATTAACCAGAAAAAAAACCCCAGAGCTATACAGGATCAAGAAATAATAGATAATTATGCCTCTGCATGTTTATCTTTTTAATGTATAAGTCCCAGCATAAACACACAGTCAAGATTTCCCTCTTTATTCTCCAGGTCCCAGGCAACAGGCTCCAGATTGGGACAGAAATCCAAGGAACAGAAGCATCCAAGATGGACTGTAATGTTATAAACACTGAAGAATGGGACAAGCAGATTATGTCTTCCCTCTCATCCCTAAAAATACCATAAACAACATTAGCTTTGATCTCCCACAGCCCCACAGCAAATTTATCAGTTGGTATAAATCTCCATCCACGGACTAAAAAGCTGCTCTGAAATGTTTATTTGGCTTCAGTTCTTTGTCTCTATCCTCTGTGATTATACCACAAACACTCTTAATCATCTCAAGCATTTTAGTGTCACTACACAAAAACTACAGAAATTGCTTAAGAAGGTTTTTCCACTGTTTTCCTCTTTTTTTTTTTTTTCCCTGTTTATTTTTTGNTTAGTGTCACTACACAAAAACTACAGAAATTGCTTAAGAAGGTTTTTCCCCTGTTTTCCTCTTTTTTTTTTTTTTTTCCCCTTGCTCATTTTTAGCCAGGGTGAGCCAAAAGCAGGCTGCTGACAGACCTCCCTGGTATTTCTCTCTGTTCAGACACCAAACAGGTTTGAAGAAAGGTGTAATAAAGAACCAGAACAAGATGGACAAGTGCTCAGGTGCACCAGTGACCTGTGAGTGTCTGGGTCAAACCCACACAAAGAACTCCAAAGCAGCTTTGTCTTGCTGCACAGGAAGGAGGGAAGCGCATCCCCAGCAATCCCTGTGACCCGGTTTAACGAGGCTCTCAAGGTCACAGCCAAACATCCCAGCTCTGCTCAATGTCCATTTCAAAGGCACCTTTCATGTCCAGATCACAGCCCAGACCAATCCAAACAACTGCCTCCACCAGCACCAGCTGGAGCAGAGTGAACAAACATCACATCATGAAGTAACAGGGCTGGAGCAGATGAGGAGGAAGTTTGAAGTTCTCAGGGACTTTCATCTGCATGGAACACACAACCAGCAGGTTGTTAACAGCCAAGGATTTCACAGCTCAGAATTCCATCCACCTGGAACTGGAAGGACTGACCCTCAGTGCCCACTCCTGAGGGTGGCACAGCACTGGGGCATCCTTTCCTCTTCCCATTACTGCTTTCTGTCACAAGGCCTGCAACTCCTCTTCTTCAAAGGTTCTCCTCAGATGGGCCTTCAGTTCCCTTCCAACCTCTGACAAACACAGCCTGGAATCCTTAAATTGACTCAGAGGCTCTCAAGATATAAACATCTACCATAAATATGTATATATATTTATTTATTTTAGCCCTTCCTCTGTAAGGAGAGAAATCAAGAGTGTTGTTGAAGTTGTTTGGCCCCAGTTTGTATGTACATTGTGCTGGATGATTTACTGCTGCCTCAGGCTGGCTTGGATTTAACCCAATGTCACACTGGGCACTCAGGTTCAAAACAACACATAAATTAATCCCATTAAAACAACAGCAGCATCAGAAATTGGGGGTTTTTTTCTTTTGTTCATCAGCCTGAATTCTCATAGTTCAACAGGAGCAAATAGATGTTTCCTCCTCCTGTTGAAGCAGATTTTAGTCAGGGAAAGAGGATTTTATTATTTTTTTTCCAGTGTATGAAACTCCAAAGTCCTGATCCTGTAATAATGGGAGAATGCTTCTAAATAAGGCCCACATATACTGACTTGAAAAGCTTAGCAGTGCCCAACTGCAAAATGAGAGCTAAAATGTAAATGAACAATTATTTTCCTCTTGCTTCCAAACACCCAGAAGGATAATGGCAGCTGAGGGATTTGCTGGGCACTGCTGGGTGTCCAGTGGCTTTATTGTGTTTAGAAGCCTCTGTTTCTCCTCTGTGGAATTCCACTGGCACAATGGGCAAATTGCTCAAGGAAAATTAAATTTAAAACCTTCAGGTCTTCAAAAAATGATAACACATCAACTTAGGGAAGACCACAGGATTATTACCTTTGGACTTACTTTCCCGTTTTGTTGCACTGCTGTAAAATGAGATCTTTTTTTAAAAATCAACTTCCTTATAGTTCAACACTGAAATTTTGGGGTTGAGCTCCCAATTGCCAAGGGGTTCTTTCTGAAGTTAATTAAGTGTTTGAGTCCTGAGCCTCAGCTCCTCTGCAAGTTGGCAATTGTGCAGTGAGTGAGTTTTATAGTCCATTGTAAATAAGTATTTCCAGTGCTCTGCTGATGTTTCCTGCTACAGAGGACTTTATAAACTTAAACATCTCCCTTGAGGGGTTGCAAACCCACCCATTACAACATCAAGCAGGGGAAGAGGGGCAGAAAAATCAAACAGGCTCCATTTATTCCAAATTCACCACCACCCTGTGTTACTGATGGATTTAACTGTGGAACAGCCCCAAATTTGGGAGGACTGACATGTCAGAACAGCCAAAACACAGAAGACACCCATGCTCTGGGTGAGTGCTGGTGCCAAGGAAGAAGGAGGCAGTTTGTAGTGCTGGGGATGTATTTGGGAAGTTCATGGACAACCATCAACTCTCCCCAGATCAGAGGCTTCAAACCACATAAGGAATGAGATGGGGAACTGAACAAATGTTACTGCCCTGGTGTAACATCAGCAACATGAAAGATTAATTTAAGACATCATCACTGCTTCAGTAATGAAGTTTCCCTTTACTATCACTAAAAAAATAAATAAATACACACAGAAAACTGGCTGGAAGGGGGGAAAACAGGCATTTCAGCCTTACTTGGTTTATCCTTCAACATGAGCAAGATGCAGTTAAAAGTCACAGAGATGCATCTGGTGGTTTGTGGCTGCAGCAGAGGTGAGTGTGTAAGTGCAGGCATTCAGTGTTTAGGCTTCAAGAATTTGTCCCTGTGGGTTTGTGGATGTAAATCCAAGCTCTTGGCTGTGTAGGAGTGGAAGCACACACAGGGTATGTTGGGGGGCCAGAGGGGAATGAAGCCTTAGTTCAAACAGGATCTGCAACCAGCTCACCTAAACATGGAAATGTGCACAGAAATCTCAGCAAACTCCTGCCCCAAAAATACCCCAAACTGCTTGAAACTCCTGCTTCAGACATGGCCACACAAAAGAGAGATACTTTATTATTTTTTTCCCCTTGAATGATTTGCAAGCCACCTGCAGTCCTGGTGCTATTTCTCCTCAGCCCTGTGTTTCTGCTCAGTTTGGTTTATTGATTGCATTCACAGCTCTCTGCCCAAAATCCAGCCCTTCCACCAGGCAGGGCTTCCCTCAGTAGCTGTGGAGCTGAAAGCTTATTAAAATTGATGAGTCCTGATGAGCACAACAGTTTGTTCAGCCCAGATAACAAAAGCACATTCTGCTTATTGAAATGTCATGATTTTTTTTCCCCCTCCCATGCTGGATTTCAGCACAGCACCACGACCACACTGAGATAAAGTTATTTCAGACCATTCTGATGACAACAAAAAGGAATCCTTAAAGTGTCACAGCTCTAAAAGTCCTCAATTATTAATATATTGTTAATTATGATTTAAAATTGGCTGTAATTTTTAACCTGTATCAGTGCAGGAATATAAAAAAAGGTGGGATTAGTGACACTAAATCCCAAACCCCTGCTTGATGTGTGGCAAGGTTTAATATCAGAGCTGATTTCAGACTCTTTCCACTCCTCACCAGTGGTGGATTAGTTCAGCCACAGAGAACTCCAAGTGCTTGAGCTGAGAGGCACATGGACAAACGCTGTTATCAAATTAAATTCCAAGCTCCACCTTCATTTTTTTTTCCCCTTTCCATAAACATCTGTCAACACTTGCACCTCCAGAGCACCAGGATGTGCAGATGCATTAAACAGCACAGCAGGTTGTTCTGGCAGCCACAGCCAGAGAGTTAAACACAACCCAAGTGCAGGAAAAAAAACATCAAAATGTGTTTCAGTGCTCACAGCTCAGAAGATGAAGAATCAAGCACCAAACACAGGCAGAGCAAGGAAAAAAAAGTCATATTTCCAAGGTAAATTCATATTTCAATTTGTCAAACGTTTTAAATTAACAGATTAATATTCCAAATCAGCATACCCTGAAATCACTGTGAAACTTGAGCCACTCATCTCATACACCTCTATATAATTAAAAACAGAAAATAAAGCACACAATCCAATTTACACAACTTGTTTACCCTCCAGCAGCCACATTTTTCAGCAGCTTCTTGTAATTCTTGCTGCATTTGTTTCATTTCCTTTCCAGCTTGCATTGCACTGTTTGTGCAAGAACCCACCTCAATTCTGCCTAAAAAGACTTTAGGTCCCCGAAAAAGGGCCTGGCAGGACTCCTGGAGGCCACAAGCCCAGAGGACATTCCTCTTTCCAAGGCAGAACTCACACTGACAGCACAGAGAAGCAAAAAAAAAAGTTGATTAAAGAGCAGCTTCAGAGAAAGGGCAGACAAATAAGCAAGGCACAGATTACTACTTATTAAAAAATAATACCGAAATTCCCCTCTTAAGCCCATAAAGAGTTTTGAAACTTGACCCTTCACACAGCAGGTGTTGATTAAAAGACATTTGTTATAACACAGTGTCCCCCCCCAAAGCCTGGGGACCAGTGACTGGACTGTGGCCTTGGATGGGAGATGAGTCCCTGAAGAAACACAGCTCCTACAGCTCAGTCCCCTGAGAATTCAGCAAGATTTATGTATTTACTTACTATTTCTTGGACTCCAAAGCAGCAGCCTCTCCTGATCTAATAATGGAAATGGTATTCAATAGATCATAATGCCAGAAATATCCATTATGATAATCCAGTGCACAGGACACCACCACGGATTTCACCCAGAGACTGCAATGCTTGACTGGAGTCAAAACTGAGCCTCTAAGTGCTTTTTATCTCTGACATCAAACTCAGGGATGTAAAAAAAAACCCCCAACACACACATGCCAAGTGTGCAATTGATGAGCCCTCCACTGAAATGCTCTTACTAAAGAAACAAAAGTGACAGCAAACCAAGTTTTCCTGTTCCTTAAACAGGAACAAATCCAGTTATTTCCCTGCCAGATCTACTTCAGATTTAAATTAATGTAAAAGACAAGATCATTTGAAAGCGCTGTGGAGAATGATGTGAATACTCCTCATTTACAATCCCTACAGGGAGAAGAAGAAAGAAGTTATTTCAAGCTTCTTTGCATCCATCTAAACCCATTTGTGGCCTTACAACTGCAAGAAAAGCCATTTAGGAGATTCACTGACTTGTGTCAGGTAAAATACAAGTGACAGACTGTCACAGGAAATCACAGGATGCCTTCATGTGCCGTTTTATTCAATTTGCAGCCTTAAAAAATGCATCCAATTATTGACAGAATCGACCTGAAAAGGCAGGAACAACAAAAGAGGCACCAGAAGCCAATCCTTCTGTGGCCACTGCCTGCTTGGCTTTGCACTGGAGGAGCCTTATCATAACTGACCATTTGGTGCTTTGAATATTTATCAGCATTTCCCTGCACACTCACCCTTCTCTCCACCCCACCCCAGCATCCAGTCAGTCACTCAGATTTTTCCAAGGGCATTTCTCTTAAGAAATAGATCTTCTTTTAAAAAAAGAAAAGCTCTGGGAGGGAGGGTCCAACTCTTCCTCCCCACTTTTGTGGGGCAGAGAACACCTAAAATGTGTATTTTAACTCACAGAAGCACAGTATTGCACCCCAGCTCCCCAAAATCAGGGATGGGAAAGGGGAAACAAGTGGAACAGCCCAGGTTTCACAGAGTTAAACAAGAAACAGCCAAACCCTAAGGATGAGGCCACCAGCAAAAGTCGCCTCAAAGTGTGGGTGGCACACAAAGCTTTCTCTAAACTCCACGTTTCCCTGAGTTTCCCGTGGAAAAATATGGTATTCCTCAGTGTGACAGTGCAAAAATAAACAGGGCAGCTTCTCAGCAGAACTGTCACGGCTAAAGCTCCTCAGCCTGCCGGGAAGGTGCCAACATTCCTCCCTCTGCTTATTTGCTTAAGTGCTCAGAAACTCGGCTCTTTCCAGAGGAATGACAGGGGTAACACCTCGGCACGGAGCTGTTCTCACCACAGAGGCACCGTCCTGAGTCCTCACTGGGGCAAGACAAGCCAAAGCCCCTGTTTGCTGCACGGGTGAAAGGAGAACACAAGGTTTCTGCCGGACTAGAAGAGTAAAGTGCGAGTTGTGACTTTTGGCTCAGAAACTCGATTCTACTACTGCAAAGAAGAAACAAAA
>VYZS01025820.1:511-19519 GCA_013400695.1 Neodrepanis coruscans
GCACCGCACCCACCCCCCCCCCCCCCCCCCCCCCCCCCCCCCCCGCGCGGGGGGGGGGGGGGGGGGGGGAAGGGAAAAAATGGCTTTATCTTTTAACCAACGACAACTAGCAAGATATGAAGGATGCAATACTTCCAACATCTTCACCATATCACAGAGTAAGGGTCTAACAGACAATGTGTTTGAATACATACACCCAAAATACTTTCTTAAAGTATTTTTTCAGAATCAGATAATTATCAAGGTTGGAAGGGTTATCTGGAGGTCATCTAGTCAGACTCACGTCCTGCTCAAAGCAGATTGCTCAGGGCACTGTTCTACTGAGTTTTGATTACCTCCATCAATGAAGATACTTGAGGTCATTTGGGGACTGAAGAGGAAGACAAAAAGAAAAAATAACTTCTTTCCTGTCCTTGGATTGCTGAGGGGCAGGGTCAGCCTGGCTGGGCTGGGGAGGGGATACCTCTTTTCCTTGGTTTCCCATTGGCCCGTGGGGCTTGAGAAGCCTGGGAAGGCTACCTGGGAAGGAAGGCGGAGACTCCCGAGGCCATGCAGAGAGCTCTGGGAGTGAAAATTATAAGAAATTATAAGAGAACTGTGAGACCAGTAAGACCCTTACTCTGTCTCTTCTGGGTGTTTGGTAGGGGGACAGAGTGCTCTCTCTCAGCACTGCTTGCCCAGAAACCAGCACGACTCCTGCTGTTCCCATCTCTCCCTGCGTCCTCCTGAGGTCACTGGGCACTGTCTTCCAGCTAAGAAGACCCCTGAGAAAACCCCTCCACAGATGCTGCAGCCCCTGGAAACCTGCGGTTTCTCCACCAAAGCTCTGGTTCATGTGCCTCCACCTCTAAGCCCCCCCTGTGTTCTTGGGGGGTCCCCTCATTCCTCTCAGTCCCTGAACTCGGGTGCTGCTAGCCCATTCCCACTGTGGGGGCTTTTCTCCCTGGGCTCCGCACCCACCATTTTTTTCTCTGCTCGCACGTGGCTCCNGTCTTCTGGCATAAATTTGGGCATAGCACTGCACATACAATCTCATGAGTATCACAAAGAGGTTTAAAACCACTTTCCTCAATCAAGAGCATATTCTTGGCTTATCTTCAATTTGTGTTCCACCAGTATCCCAGATTCTGGAAAGCCTCTTTCCAGCTGCCTGCCTGTACTAGTACACAGGGTTGTTCCCCCCAGACAAAGGGGTTTTGTGCTCTCCTTTATTGAACAAGCTCAAATTTGTTAGTTGCCTCTGCTGCACAGAGCAAGTAATAACCCTTTTCATTCCGTATGCCTATAGCAACAAAATTACTGATCTTATAAACCATGTTTTGCTGTCTTAACTTTACTAATGAACATAAAGCTTCTTAAATGAGAAAAAAATGTTTGTATTTCTTTGTCAAAAAGTCTTTAATTGCTAGCATTTTGTTAAAGAGTGTTATCTGCAAAGGAAAATGTTTATTTCAGAAGATACTACTTGATGCTGGAGAAAAAAGAAATGGCCAGTGTTTAACTGCTTAGCTCTAGCTCCAGCATTCTTTCTGGCTGAATCACTTGATCAATCTCTATGGGACTGAAAAATAAGATAATAAGAGGCACATTGCAAGAATCCAGGGCCTGACCATGTGTATTGCGTTTGTGTGGCCAGGTTTTAATAGCGGGGTGGGGCTACAGAGGTGGCTCCTGTGAGAAGCTGCCAGAAACTTCCCCCATATCAGATAGAGCCAATGCCAGCTGGCTCCAGGCCAGACTCACTGCTGGCCAAGGCCACCACCAGAGATGGTAATAACACCTCTGTGATAACATATTTAAGAAGGAAAAAAAGTTGTTGCACAGATGGAACCACGGCCAAAGAAAAAAGGAGTGAAAATAAGTGAGAGGAACAACTATGCAGACACCAAGGTCAGTGAAAAAGGACGGAGAGGAGGTGCTTCAGACAACAGAGCAGAGATTACACATACCTAAACTATAATCCACAGGTTAGTAGGGCCCTGGAGCAAGTTTTTCCTGCCAGATGTGCTCCTGCTGCAGTAGAAGCACGGATAGAGGAAAATACAAGATTAGAGGGAATTTGGTAAGGAGGGAATATGGGGATATAGGTCTTCTGGGTCTGGAGAAGGGAAATTAGACATGTGCCAGGACCTGGAGGGGAAAACCATTCGGAAAAAAGTGCTAATGGCTCTTTGGTTGACAAAAAGTGCAAGAGACTCTGGATAGGCACTGCTTGCAAGAGAAACTTCCCTAAAGCAATTACAGATATTTTTCCCAGTTCTGTAATATTTTAAATTTAACTTCGTGTGCATTAAGAGTATTTCTCACTCCTTCTGTGAGTGTCTTCATAAATCTGTGGTCTTGCTCTTCTCAGAATGTTACCAACAGGGTAAGGGCTACACCCTTCTTGAAACATTGGAGGATAAACAAACTGAAAGCAAGAGATAGGAATGAGGCCCTAATTATAATGGGATTTTTAAAATTTGCAGGAGGGAGGGGGAGATAAATATTTTTTGTGGGTACCTGTAGGAGCTCTGAGGGTTAGATTTTTGTTACAAGTCTTTAATTACAAGTTTAACCAGAGTAGTCTTCATTTCACCAATAGTACCTTCAGCAAAATTGTAAAGATTTCCATAATTTTAGCCCTATCAGTGAAGAAAAAAGAGGTGTTCACAGAACGGAAAAAAACATTTTCCTTTGTTTTACTTTTTACATGGCTCTCTCCAAGTCTCTTACATCTAAGGTATGGTTTGCTAAACTGGCACCATCTTCGATACTTATAGAGTACAAAAACTTTCCAGTTCTAGACTTCAGATTTTAAAATGTAGGAAGTATGCTATCACAAGTCAGCTGGTGCAGTATTAATTCTTGCAGTATAGCTCACAAACAGAACAAGCCAGTAGAATGATATAAACATGCTTAAACTAGGAGGATTGGAAACCTGTCAAACAATTAGTTTACAATCATAAGTAAACTGTTCCCAAAATTCACTGATTTTTGAGCTCCTTTATCTTAACTATGACATTGCCAAGTAGAGATGGCAACACAAGGGCCTTGGCCTAGTTTTATCACAATTATTCCTAGTAAACAGTAAGCATCTTTTAAAGTCTTGCTTTCCATTCCTTTTTTCACTACTCCAACACCAAGAAAATCATCCTATTTCCTGGACTTACTATGTACTAATATTTTCATTTCTTTCCAAATACTTTATTGTATGTTCATTTTTTAAGATTCATGTAATGTGTGAAATCTCTTCTCATATTCAGCAAATGTTCATTATAACTATCAAATTAAAAATGCAGCTCTTAATTTCTTCAACACACTTCAGTTGTTAAATCATGTTGTAACCTAATGTCTGACTGCATGAGTACAATAAACTGCCAGCTGGGAAGCATTTACCCAACCCTGTCTTTATCTCTGCTAGTAGTGTCATTGATATCTTCATGCATCTTTTTTCCTAAACAGGCTTAAAGAACATTCAGCTGTAGAAGTAACTAGAATAAAAGACTCCATTTAAACTGGAAACACAAATTATAAATGTTATTCTTGTAAAAATGCTATTATTAGGTATATGAAGACACAGAAGCCTCCAACCCATTATGCACATGCCATTAGGATAGACATAGGAGAAAGTCATAGATGGTTCAGTGGGTTTCTAATTGAACATATAAGGCAAACAAAGAGTGAGAAGTCAAATGAATGAGGTTATAAACAAGATCAGCAATGTTCCCAGAGATTAAAAAAGATTCCTGTCCACACTGCAACCTGTACTCAATCCTCTAAAAACTATATGAATTACCATATGATATGGGATTTGATAAAAGATTAAATTAGTATCTCATAAAAATAAAACAAGTATCATATTGTTTTTCATAGGGAAGATTTGCTAAAAATGTTTGAATAAAATTTTCTAATGAAGCAATCCATGCTAAATTGTCATTATCTTTCTCATCATCTACAGGGAACATTTATACAATCAAACTTATGTGACTAAATTAAAATCTTCAAAAAAGGCTGCTCTGTATTTGTTCAGACCACAAATGTATTCTCCCCAGGGACAAGCTGAAGTACTGAAGTGGAGATATTTCATCTTTAAGACTTTTCCTTCTCTTCATCTACATTAAAGAAAAAGTTTCCTGGACTTTAGCAACAGTTACCATAAGGTAGTGCTTCAATTACTGTTTTTCTCTTAATAGAAATGATCATTAAATAAATAAATAAACAGCTACCTTATGCATATTTTTTCATTTACAAAAATAAAGGTATATCTTTTTTTAATAACAACTCCTATATTTCAGCATCTTCTACCACCAATTGAACATCAGGCAGTAAAGGCTCATTTCAAGGTCAATTGCCAAAAAAATTCATCTGTGAAAGTTTAACTGAAAGGAAGCTGCATCTTTTGGCAATTACTTCAGCTCTCATTCTCCCATAAAATACAACTGTGTATAGAATTAACACAGTACTCTTGACAATAATTTGGACAGAGGATAGGTTGAGTTAAGGTTTTATGAGGATACCTGGGATGTCTTCCCATGTTTTTAAATGTTTGCCAGTGTGTACAAAGTCATTCCAAAGAGAAACAGAAGAAATGCTCCTAAGTATTTTCATGAACCTTGAGATGAGTTGTATCTTGCAGAGAAAGTTTAGGTCTATTCTGAGAAGAGAACTCCAAAAGATAGAGTAATCATTTCTGCTCCCTCACTTCATTTGGATGAAGGAGATGTGAGAGTCCAACAATTGTATTTGGCTTATCTCCACACTCTGCCTCAGAGGAACATAGTACAACCAATTGCTACAGCAACTTATGCTCACTTCTTTCTCAATCAAGCCATTGACACCAGGATCAAAAATCTCCTTTCATTTACATTTATTTCAGTTAAATTTGCCTAAATATTAATTAAAGAAAACTACATCAAAATGAGTCTAATTTGAGGTCAGACCTAATACAAATGGTAAGAGTTACAAACAAAACAGAAAAAATAGATTCCAGCTTAATAGCATTTTACAACATGTCTGTAAGTCACAAAATACATCCAGTAACTTGTCATTCAGACTCCCTGCTTCAGTGGTACATTAAAGACAAGGACTGATGTTTTGGTTAAGATACTTGATAAGAACTGAGAAGATGATTGTTCAAACCTTCAACAAACTCTAGGCAAGTCACATAACTTCTAAAAACTCCTACAATAACAACTTTACCTCAAGATATACTCATTGGAAAACATAAATATTTTGTTCAGTGTTCTAAATCACTTATTTTAGTCTAATATTTCTCCATTACGTACTTCTCAGAAACTCAGTCCTGTCCATGAAATTCAACCACATCTGAAATCAGAATCCTGAACTTTGTCATCCCTCATATTAAATATAAAAACATGATGTGTCAAACAACATGTGTCAATGTCAAAAAATAACTATGTGAAAATTGATTTTTTTGTTGGAAGTCCACTAGTAGCTATGTATAAGTAAACAATTTGTGAAGCTCAGAAGAAAAGCAGTAGAGGCACAGAGATTTTTCATTGGCCAGGAAGTCAACCAAGGCCTGTGTAGAAATGATGGGTGAATTTCCATCTGCTTTCAGTGTGATTAAGGTTCCACTGTCTGCCTCATGACTTGCAGTTTTACTGAATGACGTCGCTGCTTTGAAAAAAGCCCAAAGGAACATGCACAGAAGAGAGGCAGAGATCCAAAGCTTATTTTTCTGAATACTTCACCCTAGTATGCAATTATTTAGCTTCCAGGATATTCTAAGATTAACTGATTATTACCATTGTAACAGTAGTTGCTTTATAATATAACGTCTGTTGAAGCTAGCACGAACAAATGACCACGCAGTTTTAGATATTTTTTTCTCTTTTCCACCTAACATTCGGCAGCTTTCTAGGTTTATTCTGTAAATTCCAAAATAGGTTTCAACTAAGATTTGAAATACAAAATGGAAAGGACATTTATTGATCCTGATAGCTTGAATGAGATTCTTACGTACTAGATTTATCTCAATGCTATATGCCATCTATCTCCTGATGTGAGCAAAATAGCTATTTTTTTCAGCCATAGTTACCTTGCTTTGCAAACTTCCCACCCTCTGCTGCTCATCAGATTAAGAGCAAAAGATGAAAGCATGTCCAGGTTTCTTAATTGACTCTGTTCCTTGGTATTCCCATGCTTATTATTCCACTTGAAATCCATCAAAACTGGGCAAAGACTTCTGGAAAAGACTCTTATTACTGACACCCTAAAATAATTGTTGACTCAATCCAATGAAGAGGGACATTCTGAGAATTGAAAAGCAAAAAACAAAAAAACAAAACAAAGCAAACCAACAACAACAACAAAAAATCAAAAGCAAACCAAACAAAAGAAAAATAAAACATGTAGCATTTTTACATGTAACAATGACATTAATCTTCAATTCAGCATTTCCCCAGCATTTTCAAAGACTATTAGTGACTATGTTGCTTTGTTGTCAGGTAGAGCTGGGCTTTCAAACAGTGGATCACTGAAGAACAAATTTTAAATATGTGGCATTGTTATGTCTATAAAGCTGAAATATTCTTTTCTCCCTAGGTATACATAATTTTTAGCAGTCAGAGCCATCAGCATGCCCTGGGGAAACAAAATAGGTATCAAACTCATGTAAGCAAGAAGTTAAGCAGTGCTCTGGAATTACTGAAGTGCTAGTGAGTCTGTTCATCATGAAACAGATATTTATCCATGGATAAAAGGAAATTAAAAATATCTAGAAAACCTTCTCAGTGGCAAGCAAAAAATTATGTATATCATTACTCTTCAGGAAAGAAGACATACTTCAAGCTACTTAATCCGGCCTTCAAACAGAGCTTGATGTCTAGCTCCTCTTCAAATCAAGACAAAGCTTTAAGGCTCAGCTTTCTTTAACTTCTTTGTCTACACTAACATCACATGTCTTTTATTTCAGCACTCTGCTGAGATTTCATAGGAAGAAAGAAAGCGATCGCACACAATACAGTTCCTCCATCTCAGTGAGTCAAAAATAGGTCTGTACCAAAGACAATATGAAAAAACAATGTAGCTTCAAAGAATTCAGCATGGGTACAAATGCTAATTCATCCTCATATACAAGTTTATTTGCCATAGTCAGGCTTTTTTTAATATTTAGAATTAACTTTAATTGATCTGAGTCAAATATATCCATGCTGAGCCATCATTTACACTACAAATATATGCTCAGTTCTGCTTTATACTGTTTAAGAGGAAATAGACACACAGATTTGCTGGCAACATTTTAGCAGGTGCAAGTGCCCAGAGGTGGTCTCCAGAAGAGGAGAGCATGGGCTACCCGAGACCAGGCATGCCTGGTTCCAGATAGTCCCAGCAGGCCCAGTACAGCTCCTCAACCTGTCAGCCCCACAGCCACGGGTGCCATAGGGTTCTCACAACAGAGAATGGGCAGAGCACTGCAGGATGGTGGGTTGTTGAGGGGGAGAGGGGAAAAAGAGCTTGTAAATTAACTTTCTCTAAGTCAAGTCTTTTTTGCCTGTAATGGTAATTAGTATGTGACTTCCTTGTCTTTGCTTTGACCTGCAAGCTTTTCAATTGTTTCACCCCCCTATCCAGTTGAGGAGGGTATGCAAAAAAAGAGCAACTGAATGAGGGTTTGGCAGCCAGCCAATGTCAAGAAATATCTATCGCAAGGATTGAGCATCTAATTCAGTACTCAGAGAGCATCAAAATGAAGAAGCTATTGAAGTAAAAGGAAAGGGAAACAATCTACTGACAAAATAATTCGAATTAGAAGTATAAATTACTTTTTCTGGGAAGGAAAATTCAAACAGTTTGGATAGGAAAGAAGGAACATGGAAAGAAAAGTGACAAAAAAAAAAAAGAGGAAAAACAAAAGAGAAAAACACAGACCTCAATTATGTGAAGAGCATTTCCTAAGCATCTAATCAAAAATGACAAAAGGAATATCCTAGGCACCATGCAGTTGAGTAGACACACACAAATCCTAGCCTCAGGTGGTTTGCAATTGCCTTCTCAGGCAGGCAGATGGGCTTAAGCAAAGCAATGTGAGTTGGAAAAACAAGGTTAACAATAAAACAAATGTTTAATATAAAAGCAGCTGTATTAGATGTATTTGGTAGAGGAGATGTAAAGAACTAGCAATAAACAAACTATCCATTTTGGGGATGCCCACACTACTTCAGGTCACAGAGCAAGACGGGTAGAGAGTCTCACTGTATATCTCAGATGAAAACGTAATTTGTGGAACAATGGGAAAGGAAGAGTAAAATCCAGTAGCTAAAATGCTTTCATTTCCTATTGTTTGGGAAGATAACAATAAACATCCCCTTGTTTAAGATTTATAGCGAGACACTTCATACACTGTTAAAAAAGAAATATTATTCATTATTTAGTGGTAACAGGGTAGATGGGAATTCACATAGCAATTTATATTAACTTGATTGCATATTTTCACTTTTTTTAGAGTGGAAGTGGTGTCCACTACTTACATATTTATTCTCTTCCACTAGTGTTTTTTGGTTTACTAATTTAGTTCAAGTAATTGTACATCAAATTAAAGACGGAAAATACATTACTTTCTACATAGTTTAAGAAGTTTTCCTCTTCCTTTGATAAACTGCAGGAATTTCTTTACAGTTCTTCTGATCACTCTCAATGATTTAGTCATGACCTCACTAGGACCTGTTTGCACTCGCTCTTTTTATCACTATAAATGTGCTTGCAAGGGTTCTATACCAGAGAGCATTAGACTTTACATGTGCATACCCTTCAATGCGAGGTCAAGTATCAGACATACATACCAAAAACAAGCCAGTGTTCACCTAGTCTCACCCCTATTTTTGCAACAGGATATTGCTGAATTCTGACTCATCAGATGATGATGATTTGTTTGCTTGTTTTTCCTTTTATTATACCAAATGTTTCTTAGATGTCTGTAAATTTGCTTTCATTTTGTTTATGTTTTTCTGGAAATGTGTTTCCCTACAGAGGTTTCTGAAGCCATCATTATCTCTTCTTTCCCAGACTTTTGTGTTTTGAGACATGAAATTCAAGTATCGACCTATCTACTGCCAGATGTGGGATATTACATTATGTGTAGTGCAAGTGGAAAATATGCCCAGAACCACAGATTTCTAAGAACTTAAGTCACTTATTCCTGGAATAATATTCCTCGTGTACACCATACTGAAGCTGTGACTGCTCAGTGCTGTGTTTGTTTACATATGTCCACAGCACGGAATACAGTTCATTATTAGATCAAGCCACTTTGACCACTTACTAAGTCATATTTTATGGTTTGTGTCTGGTATAACTACTCCTTGAGAAGCCGTTGTCCTACATTTGTTTCACATCTGAAATCAATTAGACCTGTGGGCTGTTCTCTTTCGGTGACATCCATTATGCCAACCAGTGCTTGCTAACAAAAGCTTAAGGCATTTCTCCAGACTTCTAGAGAAGAAAAAGAACAATGGTTCAGTGAGAACAAAAAAAGACCTAAGCAGATAAAAAAACAGATACTCATTTGTTTAGTATTACTAAAACTCTGTCTGAAATATAGTTCATTAACTCACAAGTCAACAGCATCACCATGACAGATACACTTGCTTGATAGATTAATTCAAAATTAAGCTGATCCCAGAGATGAGGACAGCTAGAATCTCTAGTCTGTGAACACTGTTCCTCCCAACTATACCTTATACACTGGGAACATCTGTATGATACAGCTATGTTTTTCTTAAGTGCTAAATAATATGCTATCAATTTTATATCTCTTAAGTTGAGCCCTGAGATTAACCATTTCAAAATTACAGTCTCTGAAATTACTGTATCTAATAACCAAAGTTCTTTGAATAAAGCAGTGATCTTCTTTTCATAACACTCTTTTTAAATAAACAAAATCTATTTCTTACATACATGATAAGGAAAAAAGAAACCCAAAGAGACTACTGTCTCACACAGGAAGTTTATGGAAGAGTTTAGAGCCTAAGACCAGCTTTCTGTCAAGCCACTGTTCTGAGCCTAAACCTCAAAGCTATCATTTCATCTTCCTATTTATAGTCAAAAGTGTAGTCTATTTACACACTTAGCATTTATAATAGTTAAGCTTGGTCTCATTCACAGCTCCTTCCCCCACCCCCTTCATGCTGCCCCTTTCATGTCCACAAAAACAGGGACAAAATATTTCTTTTAGATTAAATCAAGTTAAGGAACATTTAAGCATAAGTGACTGCACTTCTGACTTGCTCCAGCATGCTCTGTCTTTGTGGAAATGTGAAATCACATCTAGTCTAATTTGCTTTGGAAAACAAAACCCCTCCTTACCTGTTCTGAATAAGCAAAAGGTGATGCATGCTCATTGGATATACTTTTGATGTGATGCCTTATTGTGCAATTAGAGATTTCTAAAAAATTGCCATGGCTCTTTTCCCATCCTACTCATTTATTCACACAGTATTGTAGATGATTTCTCTGGCAGAGCATTCTTCAAACACTAAGTTAAAGTAGCAGCATTCAATTCTGTTCAGCAACCTGAGGCTTGAGCAGAAAAAAAACCAGCATGGAGTAGTATTTAGTGGAGAAATTAAGGCAAAAAGACAAGTGATTTCAGGACTGGAATTCATACAACTAAAGCACAGCACTTCAGTAATCACAGAATGCTGTGTAACAATCTACCACCAAGAACACAGAACAATAAGACCACGTGGGATTTAAAACTATGCATTGTCCCATGGTAGACTGGGAGAACCTATCCCTGACCTGGAGATTCCTAAGTTTTTTTCGCTGTCAGAATATCCCCATAAATGAACAAAAATATAACCCATGTCCCAAGGAATCAAAATTACCACTTCTCTGAAACCGGGAGCTTGTCCCCACATTGTATGAATAAATTTGAAAAGAAGAAGCAAATTTTGAGGAAGTTTTCTGATATTGGGGAAATCCCTCATATTGAAATTGCTGTACCCTTACAATAAAATTCCACAGAAAAGCTGTCACAGAAACAACGTGACAGCCAATTACTCACATGAGAGAAGTCTTTGTAGTAGTTTTGCCCAGATTCAAAAGACCTCATGTCTCTAATCTACTCCCATTGCTTTGATTAGCAGTTTCTTTTAATCTCAGATTCTTATCCTATCAAACTCATGGAAGCAGGTATTAAGAAAGGTATGAGGGTTTTGAGGAAAGACTTGCTTGCTTGAGTTAATTTAAAATATTCTTTATTGCTTTTAAAATATTTTTATAAGGATAACTTGATAGGAAACTGTAAAAAAACCACTTCTCTTTCAAGTGCCTCAGAATGATGACTGCCAAAAAAAGTAGGGTGGAATGTGAGGATTTCAGCTGGCAAAAATACATCCCATGGAAAAAATAATTTCAGTAAAACATTAAACTTTTTATTTTTTTCAGTTTAGTTCACTTTTTAACTTTTGGGAAAGTAGTTGGTGCTACTTTTCATTCTAAAAATTATTTGTAATAGCCTAGAAAGACTTTTCCATGTGCTACACTAGAATTCTTGCAAAATTAAGAAGTTGATCCCTCAAATATCTATCCCCAGTTGAGATTATTTCTATTCTAATATTACTTCTATTCTAATAAAATACTTTGGATATTTTCAGCCTATACATAGGTAGCAGCTACATGCATGTAAAAGGAGGGGTAGTCGAGAGCACAGTCCTGTATATACATTCAAGAGGCAAGAAGTTTGTTTAACTGAAACACTACAACGTATAATTAGGAATCAATTTAGCGATCAGTAGATGCTTGACCATGGTGACATATGTGGATAACCAGAGGCCTCTGACATATATTTGTCAGTGAATTAAAATGGGCTGGCTAAATCTCTTGCTGATGACTGTTGTCAAACCATGAAAAAAGAAAAAAAATCAGCATACATCATTAAGATCAACCAGCAGCTAAGACATTAATATGATATGCTACAGTTCAGGAAGTAGGCTGTGAAGGGTACTGAGTATCTGATTTTGAGGCAGTAAAGTATAGTGGAAGGTGGGATGTGTGAGAGGTCATGAGCAGCAGCAACCTTCCCAGGATTAGCTAAACCAGGCTCTTAGCTTATTAATTGATATTCAGACTTACTTCAGTAACTTTTTTTTGTAGACAACAAAGAAATTCAATTCCAGGTCCCACTTATGGCAGAACTGCATCTGCTTCATGCCTCAACTACACCTCTATCAAACAGAGATAATGTGATTTTAACATTAGTGGGATACTCTAAGGATTATTCCAGGAATGTTTCTTAAAACTGTGATAAATGATCAATAATCAGTGGATAAATCTGGAAGGCACCTCAGGAAGTTACACAGCTAAACTTAAGTGATGAGATAGATAATTTTAGTGTATAGTTAATAAATTACTTGAATTCAAGAGCAAGTATGATCCTGTACTGGCACTACGATCCTGAGCTTCAAATATGACAAGTAATATCTCTAAATACTGAAAGAGCCATTAAAAACTTCTCACAATTAATTAATATTTATTGCCTTCTAATTTTAAATTTAGTTTCAGCACCTGACAAAAGGCAGAGTGAAACATAGGCTCTACTCACAACAAAATTGGAATACTCTTCTAACCATTTCATAGTAAGCATTAGGAAAGCATAAACAGATACTATATTCTGAATAGAAAACTGTATTGAAGACATACAGTTTTTTTGACCTATGGGAATACTCTAAGTCTCTGAAAGACCAAATGACCAAAGAAAGAGTTAGTGGAACTTGTTGGAGTGAGGTCAGGGTAAAATACACACCTTTACTCTGCAAGAACAGGATTTCAGTGACCTCAGTCAAGATTCTAAGATTCTCCATTCAAGACCAGCTATGCAACAAATGTAAAGCTCCAGTACTGCAAAATGCCAGGTTTCATGCCATATATGCAAAAACATAAGGACTGTACAGACTCACTATATGGACACAGAAAAAGATTTTATTTATATATAAGAATCTGAATTACTAGGATCTACAGGGTCTTCTACATGCACTAGTTCATGCTGCACTAAAAGAGAAAGCTATGAGCTGAAAAACAAAAAATAGATGGAAGAAAAAACAGGAAGGTTAGTTCAACAAAGCCCAGTGCACGAGAAAAGTAATACAAGAAACACAACTAAGCAACTATAGTCTGAACTCATTGAAATAACATTAAAAGATCCATTTTAAAATTATTGAATCATTGAAGAAGTTTCAGCCCTGTTTAATAAAGGTAGATTGAGTTTACATATGAAAGTACTGTTTGCTTTTATTTTTTGTCAGTGTGTGCAAGACAGGTGAATATTTAGAATATTTACATCATTTACAATTTTACTGCTGTTCAGAAACATTAAATGTTTGAACCCATTCTAACGTTTTATTGTAAAAATTTTATTTATTTGATCCACTAACAGTATCTAGTTGATGCTGTCGTCCCCAGCTACAAGTGACTTAGGCTAAAGAATACTTGTATTTAACAGCAGCCGTCTTGGATTTTTCTACATTTTGCAGATTTTTGTATCTAGTCCTATGGTTTCAACTCTTGAAAAGCTTGCCTAGTCAGCTTCGTTTTGCCTCTCTTCCTTGCTGTTCTCCATCTTGCACATAACAGCAGCTAAACAGTGAAACGTGCCATTTCACCTCTACTATGTTTTGCTAAACATCACAGATCATGAATTCAAGTGAAAGAAAAACATTGCTGACAGAAAGACAAAAGCTCAGTTTGCTCACAGTTCATGAAGAGATAGGTGGGGGAGAGTTTATTTTAGCCTTTTATGGGGTACAGGGGTTGCCAGTCATGCAATGTTTCTTTGATTTGGCTTTGATGGGTTTCTTTTGCCCAGCTTGTAGAAGCAAGCAGATGCACAAGATTTTGATGAGTCTGGGACAAAAAAAACCAACAAATATCTGTTGTGCCACAGTCACCTGAGGCAAGGAAAGAGTAGGCTGGTGGGACTGGGCTGAAAGCTTCTTCATTAAGGCATTCTCCATCACAAAAGGGAGATAAAACTATCCTGTTCATGCGGTAAGGAGACTGAACAGGACGAAGACTCACTCCTGATATCACATCAGTTCAGCTTTCAGTACACATCAGACACAGGGATGTAAACTTAGAGAAGCTACAGAAGTAAGTTTATGCCATTTTGTTTGAGCTAGACTACCTATCTTAATAAATACTAGGGAGTGTTGTTTACTATTTGCATGTAAAGTTAAAAGTATGGAAATGCTAACAAGGATGAGATTTTTTAAAAGTGCATGACTACATGAGTCTCTCAAATAGGAAAGCTGATATTTCTATTGAAGTCATAGGGCACTATCACTAAGATTTTATTCTCCTCCAGCAGTAGTTAACTGTGTAACTGTAAATCTCTCCCATTATACATTGGCAAAGGGTGGTAAATACAATATTGGAAGCAAGAAGCATGGATAGAGGACAAAGGCAGATATTAAGAAACTGGTGAATACAAATGTTATATAGATTGGCTCACTAATTTGAAGTAAAGCCTCAGAAATTAAGGTTCTGAAAATCTAAAGCACAGCCTCAATCACAGAACAGTTTATCGACTAGAGAGCTCTTGTTCAACCTTTGATGTAAAAGTAAACCCATCAGTTCTATCATGACTGCAGCCAATCCTGAGAAGTTGGCGACTATTTTTCAACTGAAATCACTATGTTTTGGAAGTGATCTATGTCACAAACTTGATCTATGTCACAAACATACTGAATCAACAGAATTTCTAACAGATGAAAGTTACTTGGGTCCTGGTATATTTACTGGCTTTCAGGTCAATTCTCCATTAGTTCGCTTCCCTCTTGATATTTATGCTGCAGCTTGGACATACCTTTCAGAAATGTGTTGGTTTTATTGTTGTCTTGTTTTAATAAATATCCCTAAAACTGACATTCATACACACTCTACCAAAACCCAGTATTTTTCAACATGCAGCTAAGAACAAATTTTATCTTTCCTGAGCCATTGAAGAAGAAACAATGAAAGTGACATTTTTCCCCCCCTAGGAATTCTAATTTGTTACATTCTCCTTTAATTACAATTTAATTACATCCCATCATGTCACACCTGTGCTGATGTATTCTTTCATTGTGCAAATAAGAAGATGGAGAAGGAATTTATCACTGTGATAAATTATGAGAATAGTACTTTCAAAAAAAATTAAGTGGTTACTTTAAAAACAGGAAAAGTGGGGTTATGGGGAATCCATTCTAAAAGTTTGTCAAGCAAAGGCAAAGCTGAGCGGCTTTAATTAAAATATCTTTTATTGGCTTCCCTGTGGTAATGCCTTGACCCCTAATTTTCGGCTAGTCTCCACCGTCCCTGAACTTCATTTGTTTCTAATGAACTACTTACACACTAGAGTCTACATTCTCACAATTGCTTTCAAGTGGACTTGGAAGGAGGTGGAGAGTCCCTGTATGTATATATATACAGCCACTATACATATAGCATTTGGGGCACATTATTCTTGCAAATACAATGTTGTTTTTTAAAGAAATTATTGTAATGAAATTTTATTACTATGGCCAACCTAATCAGGTGCAAGATTATTAGAGCAGTAGAGGAGATTGGCATTGAAAAGGAATATAACAGGATAACAGGTGATTTGGTTGGGGGTGTTGTTTGTTTTCTTGTTTGTTCTCTATTATTATTGTAAGAAGTTAATCTGTTCTGATCTCTGTTGAGTTGCACCTTATATGCAATCCTGGGGAAGGCCACTATTTGAAGAATGCATTTAGCATTACTTTAGGTTCCTCAAATGCTCTGGGCTAAATATTGGCGTGATATCTGCATATTGGCAGATCTTCAGTGGACTTTTGCCAGTTTATATTCAGCTGAGTATTTGGCCCTGTTAAAATAATACCGTATTCAGTTTTTTTACCTCAATGCAAAGCACCTTTTCACAGAACAATCCCTTGTAGTAAAGTAGTTTTTCTGGAGAAAAGAAAGGATGTGAGTGAATTAATTTTAAGAAGTTAAGGGCATTATACTTTCTATTTACACTAAAAAAGCAAGACTAACTGTGTTACTTACAATAGAGTAACATTTTACAATAATAATAGCCATAGACAATGCTGACACATTTTATATTAGAAGATTAATGTGCTATCCCTTACAATTCTGTTCTACCCACAATTATATAACTGAAAAATCTTCTTACAGAAACATTAAATGTCATTCTTAGTCCTCTAGATGCTTCACTTTATCACAGTTATTTCCTTTGTATACAAGGGGATACACAAGCATAAAAGCAAAAAATTATAATGTATCACTTGTGCAATATTTTACAAAATTAAAACACTCATTAACAAAATATTTTGAATGACAATAATCTTGCTATTGGTTAGTGCTTTTCTTCTCTCACACCTCTTAGTCATCTCTTTGGAAAAAAAAAAAAGAAATAAG
This sequence comes from Neodrepanis coruscans, assembly GCA_013400695.1. Lineage (NCBI taxonomy): Eukaryota > Metazoa > Chordata > Aves > Passeriformes > Philepittidae > Neodrepanis > Neodrepanis coruscans. The sequence continues at coordinate 16,895 of VYZS01025820.1, forward strand.
GGCAAGATTTTAATGTCTGTTATCTCACTGCCTCTTTATTGAAATTCATTGCTTTATCTCTTTTAAAATAAAATTTCCAGCTCTGTATTCAGGATGGAATAGCCAACTCTCTAATTCCATAAAGGGTCTGTAATGCCTTCATTACGCTACTTTGCAGACTGTCATTTCTGATTGCTGTTGTACGTTGACCAGCTCCTTCCACTGATCTGCCACAACTGTGAGGAGTCAGAAAACAGTTACAGACTATCCAGAACTGATCAGCTGAAACCTTTCTCTGGATGCAGTAAAAACTTAATCTCTGCACTGAATTTAACATACCACTAGAGAAAACACTGTTACACCATTCTTCTATTAGGCATATATGGGTGACAATTCAATATGAAAAGTGAATAAGATAATTTTCTTTGATTGTCTTTGCTGGTGGATTGTAACTAATTTAACCAAGTGAAGAGTATTTATAAACCCTTAACACTTTCGAAATTTTTTGTACCAATAAAGCAATTAATTTCCATGTGACTTAAAATCCCAATATGTTTGTCTTCCATTCTCTTTCAAAATAAAAGGTTTATTAAAATTATACTCTCTAGTGCATATCACAAGCTGAAAGGGACAGTTGGTTTTGAGACTATTAAATCTTAATTTTCAGGCAGGATAGGGAGAGAATTGTACTTTGTTACCTATATATTACCTGAACTCACCAGTTCAGGCTCTCTGACACAGCTTGTAATTTATCTTTGATGTCAAATATTCACAAAGAAATGCACATATTTTGTCCTAGTTTTCGACAATAAGGGGTGTTAACAATGGATGAGAGACATACAGAAAAGGCAACAATTTTATTGAATATGTGGGGTGGGTACAAGTATGGATGGGTGTTTGGATGTAGGTATGAATAAACCAATATGAATTTGGTATAAAAGTGGTGAACCAGAGGAAAACTCACAAAAATAATAATCAGTGTTCTCGAAGACACAAATGTCCCTTCCTCCCTTTAACCCCGGCAGCTCTGATGTGCTGGGAGTGCAGGAGCTGCATTGACTCCTGTGGGCAGTAGGTGGCGCTCAGAAGCACAGGAGTTGCAGTTGCTGCTTTCCAGCTGGCAGGGGGTGCTGTGTGTCAGCGCAGATGGGGCCCGGAGGGGAACGAGAAGCCACGTGGGGATAAAGTGGTGGCCTCGGAGCACAGGGGGGCTTCCCATGCAGAAAGGTGGCCCTGCAGCACTCAATCCAAGGGCTGAGTGGGAGTGGGGGACACCCGAGGATGGAAAGGGGGCTTGGAGATGATGGCACACAAACCCGGGGCTCCGATGCAGGGTCCACGGCGAGCTGGGGTTGTGTCAGTGTCTGTGGGAGTCTCTCAATGGTCTCAGCAGTTGGAAAATGGTGAGTGGTGAATTCAGGGGTTTGTAGGGGCAGGCAGGAGTGACAGGAGTCATGCTGGAGCCTTCCAGCAAGAGCACTGAGGGGAGAGTTCTGTCCCTTGCTACATGCTGGCCACACACACAAAAGAGAGAGATGGTGGATCTCAGGGTCCTTTTCAAAGTCTCCATTTTGTTTCCCAAGGTCCTGAGCGGGCACCAGGCAGTCCCCGCCCCCCATTCCCAAGTGCCTCCTAAGCAGAACAGTCCATTAAGCATAGAGGAAAGGGGGCTACAAGAACAGACACCCTCCACTATCTCTTGGCTCAGTGGTGTGAGATACGGTGGCTTTATTAATAAAGTTTTGCTTTTGCTAATAAGTAGAATTGGTATTATAGTATTCAGATGTATTATTAGTGTAATTTAGAATAAGGTTTTTGTTCTAAAGTATGGTGAAGTTTAACAAGCTCCTTCTGCTGAATGTATAATCTTACTTGTTATAAGGATTCATTGTTTAAGCTTTAAGGAAGTTAAAGTTAACTCCATAAGAGACACAGATACTCCCCTGTAGAAAGAATCCCAAGAATTTCCTTGGTAAATCATAAATTGGTCCACCAAGAAGACAAAACCAGCATCAGGACTAATCGTACTGCACTCAAACCAGGTTTTAATAAGAGGGTTGAAAAGCTCATGAAGCTGATGGTAGCCTCCCTTCATCTTAACACCACCGAAAAGCAATAAAAGACCCCTGACTCAAATTCCAGAGGGGAGGGAAAAGGGGATGTACCGATGTAAATGATTTCTCTCCTTCCTCAAAGCAATTGTAATAATGTCTCTCGCTTTTGTGACAATTTTGTTATAAAAACCTGGTCTGTCTAAAGACACTTTACACTTCTGACTTGGAAGATGCCAAGCCACATGCCCAGCGCTGCCTGCCTTTGTTTTATAATAAATTGCATTACAAATTGTAATATCTGTGGGCTTGTTTCTCAGAGTGGGCTCTGAGCTGGGCCCAGCGGGCAGGGGGGCAACTTTCTAAAGTACTTGGGGGTTCACTAGGGGCCTACTGCCACCCTGCCCCAGCAGATGCTGGCCTGGGCATGGTCTGCCCCTAAATCTTCTGCCCCTCAAAACCAAGCAGAGATCCAAACCAGATGGCTCAGCCAGGGCCTGGGCCCAGGGCTTAGCCCCACCCGCTCAAGCCCAGGACTCCGTAAACAAAGGGGAAAAGACTTCATTTTCTCGTTCTCCTCTCCAGTTTCCTACCC
>VYZS01025822.1:0-37421 GCA_013400695.1 Neodrepanis coruscans
CATCAGCAAACTTACTTAATATTTCTTCAAGTCCCATGTCCAAGTTGTTAATGAAGATGAAGAGAACTGGGACAAGGATGTAGCCCCCACTAGGGACTGGATGCCACTGAATAAATGTTACCCCATTCACTATAACTCTGTGCCCAACCTCATGCCAACCATGGGGTTGCTAACCCACCCCATGATGGATTTATCCAGCTGTGTGCTGGACATTTTGTCCGGATGAATACTGCGGTAAACAGTATCAAAAGTTTTGCTGAAGCCCAAAAAGATTACATCAACTGGCTTACTTTAATCAGTTAGGTGAGTTAGAAGGAAGTCAGGTTAGACAAGTAGAATTTTCTCCTCATGAATCCATGCTGGCTGTGACAAATGACCGTATTGTCCTCCAGGTCCTCCCAGAACAATCTTTTTCATGATTTTACCAGGTACTAGTGTAAGACTGGCTTGTAATTTCCAGGGTCCTCCTTCTTACCCTTCTTGAAAAGTGGGACAACGTTCACCAGTTTCCAGTCAGTTGGGATCTCCAGATTCTGAAGACCACTTTAAAATCATCGAGAGGCCTTTGCAATGACATCAGCTAGTCCCTTGTGGGTTCTTGAATGAATTCCATAAGACCCATAGATTTGTGGGATCAGCTGGAGAAACAGATCCTGTAAAAACACAGAGTCAACTGGGAGTTCATAATCCTCATAGTCAAGATCGTCCAGCTCAGGGTACTGAGAGACCCTTGATCCACCATCTGTGTTGAAGACAGAGGCAAAGGATACATTACCATTACATAACCATTACAGATATGCATTACTCTGCTCTGTAGCAATGGAGATAAGCAATTTTCAAAACCAAATGAAGATATCTCACTTTTTGAAGATAAAGCACTGAAAGTCAACATCAACGCCATCAGAAGTGATGGCAAGCAGAATATTCCATATGCTCCTGTAGGTCCATTTAAACAGTTACCCTGTTCCAATACTGAGCATACCTTCTTGTGGAAGAGTATAAGTAGAAATCAAATATAATACAGAAGGGAAACCCTACATTTAATTCAAGTATGTCTTCATCTAATCCAGTGAAGATTAAAGTCTTCTTAACTTTTGGGTCAAGTAACATCAAAAGCTATGTACCTCATAATTTTGCAAAATTTTTTTGAACCATCTAGTCATATTAATACATTCATTTTTATACCATAAATGAAATTGTACAGTAATTTATTAGAATAAGAAATATATGCTGTAGATAATATTTACAGATACTATACATGACATCCCATGAATCTTTGAAATTTTGCCAGTATGGCAATATACTTCAGTCAGGATTTGGAATCAGTCCCCGAGTAGCACAACCCACTGTGTCAAAGCAGTTATTTTTAATGAGTTTATGCATTTTCATTGTGCCAGGCATTGCTTGTCATGCTATTGGATTGTTAATGCAATAGGAAAGAAGCTATTAATCTTGGTAATAAAATGTTTGAATAGAGAATGTACAAAGTTATATGTAGCTGAAACCAAACAGAAGTTAATGGGCCAGATTTAGCACTGGCTCAATTCCACTCAAATAACTGCAAATAAGCCACGTCTCTCAGTCTGAGCTAATGACTTTTGTACTATGCTAGTGAATTTCTGTTATACATCTGACTTGGTATAATTTATTGTATTTTAAACAAAAAGTGGTGTTCCCTGCTGAGTGCACTACTAACTATTGTCTCAGCTATTAATGTAATTGAGATGATACTGAAGATGATACTGAAGATACACAACGACAAAGCAAATATGAGATAGAAAAGAGTATTTTTTATTGAACTATTGATTATAATTAATAGGAACCAATATTAACCAAAAGTAACCACACTGATTCTGTGAAAAACGAATTTGTCAATGAAGTCAAAAAAGCCTTCCACACAACTAAACCTTAGAGAAATGGAGCATGGTTTTTAATGAACATGCCCAGTTTATAAAGAATTAATGATCACCTGCTCAACATTTGCTGTGGCAAATAGAAACATATTACGGGAACAATTTGCATAAAGTTAACTTACCAATTAAGAAAGGAAGTTGTTAAAGAGCAAAACTTCTGCTTAATTACTCTATAAACAGGCATGAAAACATTTCTAGTGGACTCAACACTTAGTGAACAATCACTTTTGTGACAAGAGGTCTCTAGATTCCATGGAGAATAAAAGAAAATTTCCTGTCTACTCTTTGGAGGAAAAAAATTATGCTATATATTTTTTCCCAACTAAATTTTCAATTTTTACATCTCTGGAAAATCTATTCCAGTGTCTCACTACTCTCTCAAAATTTTCTTCTTATATTTGATATAAATCTATTCTCTTTCAATTTAAATGCACTGCCCCATCTCTTATCACCACTGGTCCTGATAAAAAGTCTTTAATTGTCTTTCTTATAATAACTCTATAAGCATTCAAAGACCACAACAAGGTCTTCCTAGAGACTTCTCTTCTCCATGGTGAACAACCCAAATATTTTTGCCTTTCTTCATAGGAGATGACTTCATGATTTTTGTGTCCCTCCTTTGAACATACTCTAACAGGTCTTCGTCTGGTCCAGCCCACAGCTGGACATATTACTCCAGGTGACATTTCATGAGGGGAGAATAGTTGTCCTCCTTGACCTGATGGACACACTTTAATACAATCCAGGATATGACTGGCTTTCTGAGCTGCAAGTGCACATTACCAACTCATACATAGTTTTTCATCTCCCAATATTCCCAAATCCTTCTCTGTAGGGCTACTCTCAAACAGTTCACTTAGTAGGTATAAATATTGCTTAATTGCCTGACCTAAGGTCAGGACCTTAAAACTGGCTTTTTTGAACTTCATGAGGTCTACATCATCCCACTCCTCAAACCTGATGAGGTTCCCCAGACGGCATCCCTTCTCTCAAGTGAATCAACTGCACTACTCAATTTGTGACACCTACAAACTTACTGAGGTTGCACTCCATTTCACTGTCTATGCCATTGATGAAAATATTTAATAGTATGTGTTCCAGTACATATCCTTGAGGGATACCACTCACTAATTCTTTTCCACTTGGACATTGAGATGTTGACTGTAACCACTTGGATGTGACTATCCAGGCAATTTCTTATCTAACAGTTCTTCAAAACCATGTCCCCACAAGAATTTTGTGTGAGATTCTATGAATGACCTTACAGAAGCTGAAGTAGATGACAACTGCGGCTCCTTCCTTTTTGCAGGGATGCAGTCACTCCATTTTTGAAGGCCATGATTGCTCAGGCATGATTTGCTTTGTTGAAAACTTCTTGACTATCTCTAATCACCTCCCTGTCTTCCATATATTTCAGCATATCTTCCAAGATGATTTGTTCCATGATGTTACCAGGTCCAAAGGTGAGCCTTGCTGATCAGTAGTTCCCAGGGTTCTTCTTATCGTCATTTTCAAAAATGGGTAAAATATTTCTTTTTCTCCAGTCATTGCAGACTTATATGACTGCCATGGTTTTTTGAAAGTCACTCAGCATGTTTTTGTGTGTCCTGGGGTACTGCAAGCATGGAATTTGAATTCCATGGAATTTGCTCGTGGAATTTGAAGCAGAAAATGTGGGAACCACTGTTCTTTTACATTTCCTTTACACTGTCTGTCAGATGGCCTGTTCAGTTATAAGTATTTTTCTTGGTTTAAGACAGTGTATTCTAAAGGGTGGGACCTACTGGGACTGCTGCAAGACTGCATGAGATGACAACTGTGTGGCAGAGTTGAGCACAGGGCTGCATTTCAGAGAGGGTGGGTTGGAAGGCATGCGGAGGTGGCAGAGATGAATGCAGGCCAGCCCACGCTCCCATGGGGGTGGCCAAGGGGCCACATGGGGCCATCCCCGTCCCCATGCCCTGCCAGTACCTGGGCTGCAATAACACCGCTCTGCACCCCACCTCCTCCCTGCCCAGGGGTTCACAGTGGTGTGAAAATGAAATTAAACAAAAATTAAAACTATGACAGTATTTTATCGTAAGCAAAAAAGTTTGTGAAAAAAGTACTTATATATGAAACGATTCATGTGTCATATCCTCTATTGGCATAGTTATGGTCAGTGTCATCAAATATGCAAACACACTCATAAACAAAGCTATTTCTTCACTTCATAGACCAGAAAACAATTATGTTTGCAATAAATACAGCCAGTGACCCTTCACATTTTGAAGAGGCAGCTGTTTTTTTCAGGGCTGTCAATCTAAATCTCTTTATTAATGTTTCTTTCTTATATTCAGTTACTAATTCAACTCCACATCATTTCACCTGCTCTTTGAAATTCAATTTAATGGCATTTTTATGAATAGGGTTTTTGTCTTTTAAAAAGTAAATTTTATGTTTTCTTTATCTATTCAATACAAAATTACATGTGAGTTGAAAATGTATTTCAAGGAAGATGCAGCTTCCGTCAAGCACCAGATAGGACAACATTAAATTACAGATAAAATTACAATTCAGTGTTTTCAGGTTTTCAGTCCATTATTGTCTTAGATATCCTTTATAAAGACATTCTCAAATACACAAAACTGGTCACTCTCTTTAATAAGGTCTATTGTACACTATCTCAGCTTTATTTCTGGCAACTGAAAAGCTACCATTTTGTTTTTATTTTACATAATCAGCTTCATTACGCAAGGGAACAGGCTCCTGTGACATTCTGGGTTTTCTTTGAACTGCAATGTTACACAGCCATCTGCTTTTACAGGAAAAGTGTGAGACTTCATGCATTTTTAAAAAAGAATTGCTGCCTAATGAATACACTTGTCTATACCATCCATTTCCCATACATCAGTGGCACAAATTATTTCCCAGCTTCTGCCTATCCTAAATGTATTTGCAGATATAGCTCTCTTGAGGCTTCCTTTCCAGGACATTTTATTTGGGTTTTTTTTATTAAGGAATCAAAAAACCCCACACTACATTATGTTTGTGAGTATGCCATATCACTGTGTCTTCAATATCACATGTCTTGGTAAAACAAGCAAAGGATTTATTTCTGAAGACTTAAAGTCAAGGACTTAGCTGAAGACTATATCCAAAAACTTATAAATATAACAAGTAATATAATTACATTTAATAAATAGTTATTGAGGTACTAATTTTTTTCAGCAAGAAATTAAAAGGTGATATCCACAGTCAGGGTTCATGGTGGCATGTGAATCCTTTCTTTCCTTGTAAACTTAGATAATAAGTAAGTTTGTTTCTTTCCACACTGGGCAATCTTACTCATAAAACTATTTGTGTTCTCTTCAGATTTTTTCTTCAGGAAATTCATAGTGTCACTCTTCAATATTAATCCCAGCCATTTGCTTCTTGCCCATTGCAAATTTAGGTATGGAGTTTCATGCATTTCATGCTTCTGTTCTGCCAGTGAATTTAGGCTTTTGATACAGATGCAATTGCATTTAGTAGTTCTACTAAGAGTTAAATGATTTACATACTTGTCTTAGTTTGATACAATTTGGAGGGGTGGAGATCTTGGGCAGAAGTCTCCTTCCTTGGATTCAGAATTGCTGTTTTTCTCCAATACACAGAGAGATAGAGATCAAATATGCTCAGATGCAAGTGAAAAAATTGGCCTTCTCCCACCTGGAAAACCTGGCAGGAATGGTTGGAAAGTCAGCACTACAGGTTTGGGGCTTCCACAATTTAGCTCAAAATCAGCTGTTTTAATTTCAACCAAACCTCACACTGAACTGGCACTGCAGGGCATTTTATAACGCCCTACAGATGTTATCATAGTACAGCCATTATCTGTTTTCTTTGAAGTGTCATCAGTTTTAAATAGAAAATACACATAAATCTTTACTGAAGAATTTCAAAATATGTTAGCTAACACATTCTTATGAATGAATGTTTTTTCCTACTAATAATTTCCATGTTACGATGTCTTTCTTAAAATGCTAGGAAAACACATATTTAAAAGATATTTGAAGTTAAAGTCCTTGGTTTACTACTACATGTGCTCTGGACTTCTCTGTTTCTGTATTTCAGCTGAATCCAGTGATCAGTACACGGAACGGTACACTTATCTTGTAGACACGAAGTCGCACATCTGTTCACAAAAGAGATAAAGACAAAAATAAATGGTAGAACTTTGTAAGTCTTGCTAATTCATCTGAGGTTTTGGTGGGATCATCTTTAAAGAGCAGCTGATCATTCTAGCTTAGTATTATTTAATATCTGGAGAAGTCAGGATTTGGAAATATTCACATTCAAGTCCTTTCACTAAAGTCTGATAACAGTCATTAATAAATTGGCTTGGTTTAAAATCAAAGTCTGGGTCACAAAATCACTTCAAAGCTACATGATAAAAGTGTGTATCTCAACACAGAAGTTAAGCCTTTATTTAAAGGTCTTTGTTCTCATTTAAGCACCTATTAATTATTCAGAAACTTAACAGACATTCCCATAAACTCCAAAATAATTCTATCTTTTATTTATCAATAACTACAGTTCTTTGTTAATGTCTCTTAGACAGTGTTGATGTCTTTTGAAGAAACAGACTCATTTTTCTTAATGCAATTGAAGTAAGAAAGTAAGAAGAATTTTGTAAGGATTTTAGTTAATCTACATTACTACAGGTAATGTACACATTTTAGATAGACTCAAGGTTCCCAAGTTTCAAAAACTAATCTGTCTCACAAAAAAAAATTTTTTTTCTGAAAATTCTCCTAATTATAAACAGTGTCCCTTTTTCCTTCTGTGCAATGAATACTTCAAAACTATCTGCATGCTTCTTTCTTCACCAAATACAATTTTTTAAGTCAAATGATTTAAGTCCTATTGAGTCTTACTTGCCCTTAAAACTCTCATAAGCATATTAACACATCACCATAAAAATGGTAAAAATGGTATCTAAAAGTTAATGTCAAAGTAGTTTTCTGTTTTGTGCTAATGGTCTTACATATTCATAAAAGCAAGACTGAGCTCTCCCAGAAGACTATGAATTCACTGCACTACTCTGTAATAAAAAAACACACTCGTGTATACAAGGCACAGATAGTAAGGGTGGTTTCAACATGATAGCAGGTATATTTTTTTTAAATACTCTATGTATTTATCCATAGTAGATGTTCAGTCATATTCAACACTGCTGCAGAAAAAAAGTGTTAGCACACTAACAAAGAAATTAATTTTATCTATGGAAACACAAAGATTGTAGTGTGCTTTGGTATGGCTGCTATTGGCACGATCCCCAAGCTGGCGATGCAGACTGACACGGGCTCTAGTCACGTTGCAAGCAAGGAATAGTTTATTGCATTATGCACAGATTTTTATATGTTTTTTCGTATGATCACGCAATGAATTTCACAGAATCATTGGTTGAGGGGGTCCTGATCATGAGCCCCTACAGTTTATGTGATTGGTTGTCATATTACAAGTCTTAAAGACAATAGAATAACATTTTTCATTTATGGTTGTCAGAATACAAAAGAAGGCCTCATTTCAGTGTTTCTTGAAGCGTGAGGCCTAGGCAGATTTTAGGCTCACTGACACATAACTTAGAGAACGTTTTCTTCTAGGGCAAACACATCAGTTACTCCTACACTTTGGTGTTCTTTTTTCTTTTAAAATAAATGACTGTTGTCTTTTTTTTTTCTTTTGGGGGTGCAATTTTTGTTGAGCACCTCCTTAACTCTGTGGGAATTTTTTAGTAGTACTGTAACAAGAGAACATCTGTAAAAGAGATCTCTCCATTTTGCAGAAGAATCATTTAACTTCATTGGTGGGGCTTTGAAGGTTTAGTTTTGCAACTTAAATTGGATGTTACCAGGAGAAACTGCAATTTGAAGTGATAAAGTCTTTAAAACTGTGATTGTTTTCTAAGTTTTAAAATTTATGGAAATAAACTGGAGGTTTTTAACATCTGGCTAAATAAAACCTTGAGCAACCTGGTACAAGTTCAAAAGCTCTTGACAGCATTTTGAACTGTCTGGCCTCATGTCCCATTTCAGTCCCTTTTTTTTAATGAATGGATCCAAATATTTAAAAACTCATTTTTTCCTGACCTTGAAGATTTTAACCACTTTCCAATAAACTATATTTTCTAGTAAATCTAAAAATTCAAATGTCCTGAAGCTATGGTATTTTGCATACAGTAAATGGTTAAAAAAAACAACTCTAAGTGATGTTCTCACTTTACTTTGACAACACAACTTTATCTAATTAAGTTCAGTTTAGAAAAATAGTGTGGAAATTCTAACATTATGCTTTGACCCTAGGATGTCTTTTGCCTCCTGTCAAGGCATTTTTTCTGATTCTCCAGCACAATCTAATGAGTAAGTTGAACACACAAACTGCTCTGGTTCCTCACATTGTAAAAGCTTTTCATTGAAAGAAAAGAACCTAAAGAAGAAGTTTTAATGGTTCTAGAGAACCCTTTAGGCAGTAAAAATCTGCAGTGCCCTTAGCTGCATTCTAATTATTTTTGCTCCAAAAAGACTGGACATTTTTAAAGGTTTATCTTTGTGAAGAGATGAATTCTGGATTTAAATAGTGCATCATGGCAGTCTAGAAAAAGAGAAAAAAAAAGTCTATAATGATCTTATGCACAGATGTAAGCCACAAAATCACTAGGTTTCTTGATTAGCTGACATGATCCAGAATATACGTTATTGCATCATTCATGGTTCTGGTTCCAAAGGGAATGCTCTCAGTAAGTCAGCAAGTATCAAGAAGCCATTGACACATGCAAAGCTGTCTTCCTCTAGAAAACAGTGGACAGTGACATGAAGCTGTGGCTTTGCTTACAGTCCCTAAGATTTACAGAACATCTCATGATTTTTGCAGTCCCTAAATGCTGCTGCAGTGCAACAGCTACTGTTCTTGAGGGCAGAATAAGAGTTTGTCGTTCTAAATGACACATTAGTCCAACTGAGCTCAAATTTCATCACAATAGTGATCTGTGGTCCTTCACAGCTTGCATCCATGGCTGGCAGAGGCTCTAAAGTGTAAGATGGAAATCTTCCATCACAGAAAAACAGAGAAAGTATTTTCTTTATGTTATGTTTCATAGTGGACCATGCCCTTTTTCTCCCCCCAAGGAAAAGACTAGCTACACAAAAAAAAAAAAAAAAAAAAAACCCAACAAAATTTCAGCTGTTTTCTTCATAGATTTGTCTTCATTTGATTTTTTTATGTAATATGACCACACTTCTTTCATTAACTCAGCTTACTTTGTTTAACTCTATTGCAGAAGACTAGTAAGCAATACAATTAGTCTTTTGTTACTGCAGTAAGAAGTGGCTTCTGGAGAGACTCTCTAGGTGGTGAAGAAGTGCACAAAAAACGTTGTATGTATTTAACTTTCATTTTCATGTCTCTGAACCTTTTTACCCTATTGAAGTATATTGTCCTACAGTACAGTACTATTATACAAGTTTAAGGGCTGAAGGCTGTAAAAACTAAATCACAGAATCACACATTAGTAGCTCTATCTGTGAATTAATTCATTCTAATTTTTAAGACTCTTAAGGAGCAGTCATTCGCAAACACCGTTAATGATCGGATTACCATAGTAAATATGTAACTTCTGCCATTGACTGTTTTCTGTGCTCATTTGGCATATATAGAGGAAAAAAAAAATAAAAAAAAAAAAAGCTGAGGAATCAAGATGTATGCAAATCGCAGCTTCTCAGAGTACTAGAAACTAACTTGTCTTGCTGGCGATGTCTGTGACAACTAATTCTGTTGACACAGAAATCTGGAAAAAGGATTATATTATCTGTGAACATAAAATCCCTGTGGATCCCTAGAACANCCCTTTGGGCAAAAAGAGGGAAAAAAAAAATAAAAAAAAAAAAAGCTGAGGAATCAAGATGTATGCAAATCGCAGCTTCTCAGAGTACTAGAAACTAACTTGTCTTGCTGGCGATGTCTGTGACAACTAATTCTGTTGACACAGAAATCTGGAAAAAGGATTATATTATCTGTGAACATAAAATCCCTGTGGATCCCTAGAACAAGGCAGCAGTATTAATGTGAAACTTTTTTGCCTGACAGCAAGCATAGGTAATTTTCTTCAGGGCTATGACTGACATGACATTTGGAATAAATAACTTCAACAACTGATAATCTTTTTCAGCACTTTTAAGAGAACCTTCTTATCTCTTAGGTGCCCCTTAGAGTTGCTTTGTTTCAACTGTGGAAAATCTCTCTTTTCTCCTTAGTATGGTCCTTAAGCAAGTCATCCAACATATAATCAATTCCCCACAGTTTCTTGCATTTCTTAAGTATTGTAGCCATCAACAAGGGTATGATCAGTCTGGTTAACAGTGTATCAGTACTGCGTATCATTCTGTGAGCATTGTTATGTGGAAGAATGGTGATATAAAATAGTAGAATTCAACTATTTACTGTCTTATGAAGATACAGTCAACTTTTGTTTAATCACAGAATCACAGAATCACAGAAACAGTGAGGCTTTGCTAGCTGTAAGATTCATTTCCTTTTCATTTTCTGTACTACTGCCATGAGAACACAACAATCTCAGGTTGTCCTACTCTGTTCAAGAGTGAATTTGACTTAAATGAGTGCAAAGTATTCAGTTGCTGCAGAGTTTACACATATTAGCATTTGTGTTTTTCCAAAGTTTAACATCTCTGCTTATTATAAATTGAAGATGAATAGTCCTATGATTCTGTCGTGGTTTTTCCACTAGGAGGCGTGGTACTGGCAAGAGAGATCCGATAGAAGCAACACACACCCCCCAAAAAAAAGAAAACAAATAACAAGGTTTATTTTACACACACAGAAAACCCAACAATAAAGTGCAAAGACAGACAAATTAAGCTCTTCCGGGTCCAGCGGCTGTCTCAGAAAACTCTAGGGTAGCGTTAGGTCTCTGCCGGGGGCTCCTGAAAAGGCACTGGGACAACTAAAAGACCGCAACTGCCCACCCTCCTTTTCCCCGGGAAGGAATACTACTGCTGATGGAAAGATGTGGTCCTCAATCCTTGTGGATCTCTGAAAGACCATTTTGTGAGAAGGTATGTTGTACAGGTGGAAATGCTTATGTTCAGCCCTGTGGCTGAATCCTCTTTTTACCCCTTAACTGTTCATGAGAAAAAGGATCCAGGTTTATCAAGGAAATGACCAGATTCATGTCCATAGAGAAAAGTGGCCCGTTTTAGCAAAACTGATTGTAAAGGGGGATTTTTTTTTTTCATGAAACTCTGAAAAGTGTTTTTTTACACTGTGTAAGGATTTACCCAGAACTAATTGAAACCTTTCAATATCAAACCCACTGAAGGAAAACAAAGGGAACCAAATTTATTTCAATTCTAACAATTCAAAATAAGCTTTATTTCCTTAGGGTTTTTTTCAAGACATCAGATTTACTTTAAAGTTATGCTTTGAGAAGGCTAGTTTCAGAATTTTTTTCGTTTCTGACTTTGTTCCATCTGCCTTTTTTCCTATTCATTGTTATCCTTCTTTGCAGCTAATTTCTACATCAAAGTTCTAAAATACTTGCTTTTATAAAAAGTATTTATTCATTATCAAAAAATAATTAATCTGTGGTATATTTAATATCCTCTGTATCACTTATTAATTTTTCTCCCCTGACAATTTTATTATAGTCTGTATATTCTAATCATCTATATGTCCTATCTGAGTGTGGGGTTTTTTTTGACAAAAGTTACTTTATCTGCCAAAGGAACAGCAAGCTCTGTACTAGAAGTACTCTTCCATTCTTCACAAAGACCTGTGATGTCTTATGGCTGTCATTATTGCTAATATAATGATGTTGTAATAGCAATACTGCATTCAGTAAGAAACTATACTTCACCATAGTCTCTGTAATACCCACATATTCTCATCAATACCTATGTACTTATACAGCTACATTATGCCTATGAATCTTCTGAATTAACATCACAGACACTCACTATTCAATTACTTCGCTAACAAAAATAACTTTGCTGAAATACAATGCTTGATTTTATATTAAATCTTATCTCTTTTTTACAGTTACCATCTCAATTCTTAGTATTAATTCTGCCAGTAAGTGTACTATCTTAAACTACAGAGAAAGCAAACATCAAGATCTTCATAATCTTAAATCTGAACTGGTGCTCATTGACTAGCTATCCAATTAATCTTCACTAGTGCAACACATTGCTAATGACAACATTATTTACATTTCCTTGAATTTAGAACGCTTATGATTTAAATAAAGGCAATTTGGCTGATGCTGTAAAACAGAGTTTTGTGCACCATTTACAGTACTATCATGTGGGTCATTTCTGTTCACAGTAGCACAATTCATGAATATACATTAAGACGTAGTTTCTTCATTAGTTTCTCATTACTGCTTACTACCCATTTCCAAATTTGTTATTCCATATATCATTGTTGCAATATACTATTTGCTCTCAGTTTGTCTGTCAGGATACTTCTGTCAATGAAGGTGGAACACTCTAGATAAAGAAATTTTATTTCAGCCATGGTACTCTGTTGCTCTAGTAATAATTTCTACTATTGTCTCTGTTGATATTATCTACCGTTGACTTATAGGTGCCACACTAATTTTGTTAGTTTTTCGTTTTGTTTTTTTTTCTCTAGAAAATTAGTAACAGTTCAATAGATCACAATATTTCCCAAAATTTGACATTATTGTTTTAATAAGTAATTCTAAGATGCCTTTGAAAAAGGTTGGACACTAGAATATGTGCATTTTCTTTTTTAATCTGCAGAAACAACATTAGATATTAGTCTGAACTGTATTGTTAATGTAATAATGAGTTTTATATTCTCTCTTTTGCAAAAGTGTGTTGTATGATATGGATTTTTTCCATCAAACTTAGAAAATAGCTAGATTTGCAGAGTACATTACTTTAACTTGGGAGAATAACAGTGAACTCCTGAGATAGTTTTTCATTAATAAAAGGGCTTCATTTTCCTTGGCTCCTTAGATCTCCTGCACTTCCAGGTATTGCAACTGAAGCCATCAGACCAGGTAATACTGGTCTGATGTCTTATATAAAAGAATGAAGTATGGATTTGCCTTCATTTTTCCACTTCAGAGACCAAAGTTTATGAAATCCCTTCACCTTTCTAAGAACGAAAAAGGGGGCTGGAAAAACATGTAGTCAAAATACATGTAAACAAATACTTGCAAAATTCATGGTCTTTTTGATAAATTACATAACAAAAGATGACTGGCTGGAAACAATGTCATTTTGTTTTCTCTCTTCACTGTTTCTGTCATTATAGATTTTGGCAACTTGTATTATTAAGAATACATTTTCTCTTAATTTAATTTAAGTAATTTAAATATAGCATAAACACACAACCCTTCCCTGCAACCCCACAAAATGCATATTCAGAATGCTAACATTGCTAACCAGAATAATAAAGGGTTGAATCAGCTTGGCAATAATTCAATCATATTAGCTCAATGAGAAAGATTCAAAAAAGCAGGCCAGGGTGAGAAAAGGCCCTTAGCACTGATGTTGGTGCAAAATCCTCACAAAAAAATAAGAAAATCAAGTAATTTATGAACACACAACCCCACAGAAAGCACACCACCACAAATTTAAAAAAAAAAAACAAAAAACAACCCATCTTTAAAGATCCTGATAGTTTATAAAAGACAATAAATAAAATTACTGTAATAGGATTAAACATCTAATGAAACTTTACCAATGGTACGTTTTAGGGGCTGTCCACTGGTTTCTTGAAAGTTCTTGCCACCCAAAAACGTATATAGCACATAGAAGTTTTAATTTTCTCACTGCACTCAATGAAAACAAAATATAAACTACATCTGGCAGTTTACACAGAATATTTTTGCTATCACATACATAGAGAATACTTACATGAATGTCATCTTTTTCTTATCTGCTATGCATATAACAAAATTTCCCTTCAATAAGACCTGAAAGAAACATTTAATCTGAAAACCAAAACCAAATCATATTAGATTTGTTAGATATCAGAATGATATCTTACAGCTCTGTTATTTTATCTCATTATATTGACATGGTTTATATTTTGTAGTGGTAGAAAGTATCCTAAAAGTCGTTGCAAACAGCATTTTCAACCCTGCAATATTAAAAGAAAGGAAATGGCACAATTTTTTATACTGCTCTGCTGTTTTCAGAGGCAAGTATAATCTATGCATGACAAAAATACTTTCATTGTTATTTCTGCTTCTAAGAAGGCGAAACACCACATCTATATTACAATATGCATTTCCTTCTTTTTGAAAATCAGAGTAGTTTAGTTTGAGGGGAATTGTAAAGACATCCTAGCTCCAACCCCCATGACATGGACCAGGACACCTTCCACTAGACCCGGTTGTTCAATGCCCCATTCAAACTGGCCTTGAGCACTTCCTGGGATGGGGAATCCACAACTTCTCTGGGCAACATGTAATGGTGGTTTGCCACCATTACGGTAAATAATTTATTCCTAGTAACTGATCTAAACCTATCTTCTTTCATTTTGAAACCATTCCCCCATGTCCTATCACTACACGCCCCTTTTGGATGCCCCCTTTTGTTACTGGAAGGCTGTTATAAGGTCTCCAAATACAAGGAATGAGAGTTATCAAGAAAATGCCAAAGTTGTGACACAACATCTTTGGTATGTTCTTGTAATGGTTTGGCTTAAAAACCACAGGGGAAGACAAAGGAAAAAAATAACTCTTTCTCCTATGCCCACATTTGGCTGGGAGGAGTAGCCAGGTTACCAAGATTACCCCCTGCCTGGGTTTTTTCCCATCAGCCCGGGAGACCCACAGGGAATGCTGGGAAGGGGATGGGATTATAACTGCATGGCAGAGGACTGGCTCTCTCTCTTTTCCCCGGGAACTCTAAGNCAGCTTTAGGTGTGTTGACATCGCAGGTTCTGATATGTGCACAGGTAACCAGAGAACCAAGTCCTCAAGAGTATTAAAGAAATTTTTTTTGAAACACTATAATGATGGCAATTTATAATCACATGAGGAATTCAAGAAGACACCCACACTATGCTTCTTGTCTTATAAATTAAAGGGCTAGGACATCTATATATGTGGTCTTCTGGGCTGTTTCTTACATCTTTCCTTCACTTTTCACCTCTTCCCTTTCCCCTCCACTCATGGGAAAGAATGCTTTGAAGCTGTTTTTACAACTTCCAGGCACTTTCTTTGTTAAGGGTTGCCTGTTTTGTCTATTCTGGCAAAAAACAACCTGAGGGAAATAAAGAGACTGCCATTCTCACACGTTGTTCCAAATTTAAGTCTCCCAGTTAACAAAAGTGTCTTGAGCAAACAGTAATTCTTAAATTCAGTATATCCTCTCACCACCTCTTCTGTAATGTCCTCTAATCCCCTTACAGGCATGTTACAAAAAAGCTTAAAGAAAAAGCTTAGAATTCTTTGTGTCTAAGTATACCAGATAACAGATTGCATAATATGCAACAACCTGTATACTGACCTAATTGTCTATCCTGCAATGTACTTCCTTTTTTTTTCTCTAAAAGAAAGTAAAACTGAGGACTTTTTAAAGCAGGCAACCAAGGGGCCATCATTTCAACTCTACTAACAGAAAAAATACAATATTACAATTTTCTGACAGAAAAATGAGAAAGATATTTCTTGTAACAATATAATTCCAACAGATTATTCCAGACTAATTATCTCTAAGATTCTGTAGGTATAATTCTTTCACCAGAGACATTTATGAAAAGGGTGATGAAACCTGGAACAGTTGATTTTTAACATGTGAAACTTATCTGTAACAGAGAATTCCTCAGATGACATGTAAAATTATCAGGATTGGACTCCCTAATCCTTTTTTGAAAGACTCAAGGACCCGACCCATAAACTCTAAGAAGTCTGGCAAATTACATCTTGCTTCTAAAACAATTGGTATTGTTTTAAAAATATGGCTAAGGTTAGGTCTCACCTGATAGTCTTGTCTGACAGCTTTTACTTCATCAGTTAAGCTTCATGGAAATTGAAAAAACACCTGTAGAGGTAAAATATGGTATGATTTGCAAAAGGAATTTTCTTCCTGATAACAACAGTTAGTGAATGCTTTATATTCTGTTGCCTATTTATATATTTACAATAATTATTTTCACTTGTCAGCCCTACCTATGGTTGATTTTACTTTTAAAGTAGAGCCCTATCCTTTAAATGCAGACTGACATGTGCACTATCTGAATATGTTTTTCTTGTTTGCCATCTGTATTTTCAGTATAATGCCTTACTATAATCACAACCATTGTATTCCATGTTACTGAAAGGAAAGGGAAGTAGTCTAGTATTATGGCTCTTAAAGAGGATAATATTCCTGCTCTCTATTCAATTCTGTATTTTAGAGGGGCAGATTTTTGGAATAAAATTGATATTGTGCATCTGGCCCCAAATAACAACTAAAATTTATATAATTCATTTTAATTTAATCTCTTAATATAAATTATTTCCCATCTTTCACACAACTCTCTAGTTTTCCTAGGAGACCTGTCCTCAGCAGCTAAGGCTGGCCTCGCATTTATGGAGATGTGATGTAAAATTTGAGATACCTTGTCCATTAACACCTTTCAGAGATGCATTTAGTATAGCCAAAGCAGAAAGATAAATGACATATTTTGAGATCTTGTTTGGCCTGCACTTAAAACCATTTCCAAACGCAATGTAAAAGCCAGTGCATATGGCAAAAATGTAATTCTGTACAGACCCTGCATATGAATTGCAACTCAGAGTCAACACCACAATCTGTCAAAAAAATCCATTCTGATCTCTTTCCTCAAACTGCAACAGAGAAAGCATTCAAAACCATGAGAGAAACAGATCAAAGCAGCTAGCTCTTCGGTGTAATAAGAAACAAAGTTTAAAAGAAGGTGTTTGATAATAAGCCTTGAAATCTAAATTCATTGTTCCTTGATGGTCTATCACCTTGTCATTGACTGAATTTCTTCCCCAACCCTCAGGCTAGCTTACTCTATAATGACTATAAAAGCTTATGTTATGATGAAAAATTTTGACTCAGCCTGAAGCACTGGATTAGGTTGCCTTATTTCATAAGCAACCACAATGCAGTCAACTAGCTGCTGATGCACTAAGGCATCATTATGTATAAAAAAAATGGCCAATTGTGATTTGTTTAACTAATCACTGTTTTCTGATAAACATTATTTTAGTCTAGGAGTGAACTAAGTAGTACATGAATGCACTTACATAAAATGAGGTTTAATTTACTAGAAATTTAACAATGCAGCTAGTATTTTAAATACTAATCCTATTTTTTAATAAAATTTATAAATTCTGTAAAGTCACTTTTGCAGAGAAAAAAAAGAACTGGATCAGATTTTATTCCTTAAATAGACTGATTCTATGTCTGTATTAGTATTTGGTTAGCTTAAATCTGAATATTCATTAAGGATAAAAATACAACTTTTATTGGTACATTTTAATTGGCAACAAATATCGACAAGAGCTGAAAGTAGCTTTCCAACTATCTTCTTAGCAAAGTATGACAAATATCTCCTGCTTGTCCAAATTGAAATTTTAAGTAGAAAATATTTCCTATACCTCGATATTCCATATAATTATCTTTTTAATAACTTTTGCCAGCGTAGTGAAACCTCCTAAGTGAGTACATCATGACAATGTCACTACAAAGTAAACAAACCTGCGATTAAAAATTATACTATATGATAAGTGCATCTACATTAGATTTAATGGAAGGAAGAATAGAACTAGATGGAAAAGTAAAAGACATGATCACTTAACCTGAAATTTATGGTTCAGTATCAATCTTGTATATAAATACCCCTTTAAAATTAAGTTGTTCAGTCAGGAAGCAGGGGAGGATATTTGGTCCTTTTTTTTTGTGATTAGACATCTCAAAAGCTATTTATTAAAAAAAAAAAAAAGGTCACCTTAAGACCTTAAATTAGGGAACAAGAACATAGTAAGCAAGCTTAAAAAAATTGAAAAATTTAAAGATTAAAAAGCACTATAAAAGTGCTTGGACCTAAGGATTCTAAAGAATGTATGACCTTTTATATTGACTGGGATCCCAAGCCTTGGGTTAGCCAAGAAAAGTTAAAAATACTCTTCCAGAGAAAGACAAGTACTTAAATAAAATTCAAATACTTGAAGACTTCCTAATCACCCCTACAAATCTTCTACAGTTTTAAAGATTCTCCTTCGGCTCTGATTTTGCAGCATTGGCTTAAATTAGTGCCAGCATAATCAGAGCTAGGGAAATCGAAATTAATTCACTTATGCGTAAAAGTGTGGCTGAAAAGATCAGGCTCGGAAATGTGGCCACTGTCTGACTCCACAGAATTGAATGTTGTAGAGTGACTTTGGGTTTCCTTGAAGCAGAAAGTGAAATCAGAAGAGATATGATATCTAAACCTTTTTGCTGCATTGCTGACTGAGCCCACCTTGGAAAAAGAGATTGGAGCTTAGAGGGGGAATGCAGCTTTAGTCTCAGATAAACATGAAAGGAAATCTGACAAAAGGGAGTTTGATTCCACAAGAGTCAAAACAATGCTTGAGGAGGAAGACTTGAATCTGTTAATTGCCCCAAATTAAAGGAGAAGTGCTAATTTTGACATATGCTCCCGCCAGGGTGTCTCTGGGCATGACAGCTCTGCTCTATCTCTGTGAGGTGGGGCCACTTCTCTGTCGTGTAGGGGAAGAGGTTCACCACTCTCGCCCACACCCTGAGCTGGGAGGCCGGGGCTGGGGGGAGCCATCCCCACATTCTTGGGGAGGACCTACCATCAGTCTCTCACCTCCAGACAGAGCTTCTGGAGCAGGACCAACTAGCTCTGCTTATTATATGGGAGGGGGAATCCCCCCCGCTGCCTAGCAGCTGGGGTCTGCTTCCGTGGTGGGGCTGTTCTCCCTGCACACAGGTCGGTCTGCTATTCTATCCCCCTGGAACGAGTGGAGGATGGGCCCGGACTCCACCGCTGCCTGGTGTGGGTGGCCACACCTACCACAGGGGGTGGGGAGGCCTTTAACTGCTGGTGGGTGGGGTGTTGGGATGGAGCACCCACCCTCCTCCCCCCAGAGGAGACCACCCCTTCCCCTGGCATCCAAGGAGTAAGTAGAGCAGATACCCATCCTGGGAACCAGTAAGTCCCATGCCAGCAGACAATGCCAATCCCTCCTTCACTGCCTTGATTCCAGTGAAAGGGTTAAGTAAATCTTTTACTGCTATGACAACTGTGGAAGTGGGGAGGTGGTGAAGCCTCCGGGTCTGGCATGCTAGTAGATATTCCAGCATCTGTGAGAGAAATTGGTCCCCCAATTCTAGCTGAGGGAAGGGAATCTCCAAGCCCCTTGGAATGGCCAGTATCTGAAACTGGGACTCTGTCCCTGGGGGGAGCGTGTCCATGCGTCCCTGGGGCACTGGCTGCAAGCCCTGCACAGGCTCTGTGCGCTTTAGCAGTCGTGCAGCAAGCCTCTACCCATGGCCTTGGGGGAACACGCAGGCAACAGTAGCTGCAGGATGGGCTGGCTCTGCCCACCATGTGCAGCTCAGAAGCGGCACCTGCCACGCCTGTGGGCATGATGGAGACAAAAGAGGAACCTGCACTTGGTGCAATGGAGGCAGGGGTGGTATCCACATTGCCTAGCAGCATGAAAGCTGCAGCACCTGCTGCTCATAGCAGCAGCCCCCACCGGCCCTAGTGGAATATGCGGGTTGCACAGTCTGTGCCGCACATGCACGACTGGTTCAGGCTGCGTGCAGTACCTGCACAATGTGTATACACCATGGACAGCCTGTTGCTAGCACATGCTGCTGTGCATCCCACTAACATAGCCTAATGACAGCACAACCATGTGCTGCCTGCACTACTCAAACAGTACCAATCCTGCCCTCATCATGAGAGCAAGCTGCTAGTAGTACAGTGAAGAAGAGCAACAAAAAGCAAAAGAAGGGAGAGGAGAGGCATATTTTGTATGTCCCTTACTGAAAGCAAGAAAAGATTTCTGAAGATGTAGAATCTAGCATGTCAAGTGAAGAGAGTGGTAACTATGAAAGTTAAGATGAAGCTGCTGCACTGCAAGAGAGTAGAAAGAAAGAAAATCCAGTAGCATTAAAACCAAAAAAGGGCAAAACAATTCCCAAAGCCTCAGAAGAACATAGCCCTGTAGCAAGGTGAACAAGATCTAAGACAAGGCAAAAAAGAGTCCTAACCGATCACCCAGGCTCCCCTAAGGGAAGCAATGGGGAATGTAGGGGCCAATGCTAATTCAAGTCCCTTTTCAAATGAGTGAGATTCAGAACTGAAAGGAATCGCTTGGAGAATATAGAGACAATCCAGACAAGTTTGCAGACTTTGCTGAGCAGGTAATAAAAACCCAGAATCCAAATTAATCCGGTCTCAATGCATTGTTGGACACACTCCTTAGCAAGGCAGATGAAAAGATCAAAGAGATGTAAAGAATGCAATTGGGATGTATCTACTAACCAACTGACTTCCAAAGACCATAGATGACTATTTTCCTCTGCAAAATCCAAGGTGGGACCCCAATAACCTGTGCCACTTAGAAAGATTGAGAAAATATCAAGACTGGGTGATTCAAGAGGTCCAGATCGCTCTTCCAAAGGCTATGAACTGGTCAAAGATATATGAAGCAAAACAAACCTCAGAAGAATCACTATCAGAGTTTTACAACAAGCTGCAAGAGGCTATTGCTAAGTTCATGAGCATATATGTTGAATCAGACTCAAGGAAAATACAGCTGATCTCTACGTTAGCAGGACAGTCCACAGATAACATAAAGCAAAAGCTGCAGAAAATACAAGAAAGAATAGACAAGTTCTTAGATGTAGCCTGGAAAGTGTATAAAAACAAGGATCAAAAAGGAAAGAAAGTCATAAAAAAGAACCTAACAGCCTAGAACCAAAACCAAAGCCTTAGCGCAGTGAGAAAACCATGAAAGGGGAGAGGAAAGAATCCAAAGAATCCCATGACAGGAAAAAAGAGACCCAGTTTTCAACCCATTGTGCCTTCTGCAAAAAAAGGGACAGTGGAAATGAGACTGCTGCCTCCTGAAAAGCAAAGCGACCCCCCAGCTAGCCATGGACAAAGAAAAGGATGATGACTGAGGCAAATCAGAGGCTAGAACCCCATCAGAGCCTCTAGTTAAAGACAAACTGGAGAATGACAAAGTTCTATTCTTGGTAGACATGAGTGCAGCATTTTCAGTATTGAACACTTTAAAAAAAAAGTTAAATGATGATACTGTGAGGGTGGTCAATGCAACAAGAGTGATCAAAATGAGGCTTTTCTTTCAACCTCTAAAATTCAAATTACATAAGCATTGGGTAACTCATCAATTCCTCTCTATGCCAAACTCTCCAAAGCCTTTGTTGGGGAGGGACCTGCTAGAAAAACTAGAAGCAGAAATCAAATTCTTTAAGGGGGAGACATAAAAATCATAATTCCTGAAACTAAATACATCAAAGCAGCTGCTCTTCTCATACAGGAGAAATAAAGAGACATCTCTGCAAGGATTGAGAAAGCTGTTGACCCTATTGTGTGTTACAGTGGCTGCCCAAGAAAGTCCAATCAAGAGCAACCCTGGTAAGACAGAAACAATACACCCTAGAACTAGAAAATCACCAAGAATTAGTACCCATGATTGAAAAGTTCCTGAATACAGGTTATTAGTGGAATGTAATTTCAAGTATAATACTCCCATACTTCCAAGCAAAAAAAGCTAATAGAAAAAGCTATTGACTAATATATGTTTTGAAAATTTTGAATAAGATTAAAAAAAGACATTCAACCAGTAGTTGCCAACCCCTACACACTTTTGAATACCCTCACAGATGATCTAACATGGTTCACTGTGCTTGACCTTAAAGATGCTTTCTTCTGTATTCCGGTGCATGAAGAAAGCTGAGAAGTATTTACATTTGAATAAAATAATCCTGAGACAGGGAGGAAGATTCAACTAACCTAGAGAGTCTTGCCCTGAGTTAGGGACAGGGATCTATTTGGGGTCTGAGAGGTGCCCATGGGAGTTGGGGAGGCTTTGCGGTCAGACACAGAGCTAACATGAGAAGAGTACCTGTAAGCACCAGACACGAACATCAGATAAGCAGGCAGAGAGAGCAAGACCTAGACATCACAACAGCCTATTGGAATAACATCTCAAGGTCTCCTCGAGGGAAGCGTGTTTTTCTACAGTGGGGCAATGGTTGCAGCAGCTCAGCCCCTGTTGGGAGGGGATTCTGGGTCCCGGAATGGGAAGGAAAATGGGGAGGGCCTCAAACAGGGAGGCCAATCAGCAATGAGTGACACCTGCCACTCAGGAGGGGTATACAGACCCAGGTGGATCACGTGTTCCAGGAGCGGGTCTTTGGAACGGGTCTGTAACCTGCTCCTTCTGTGCAGAATAAATATACTATTCCCATAACAAGAATTTGTTGTAAGTTCGGTTACCGCACATCAACCCCAAAGTTTCAAGAACAGTCCAGCTCAATTAAAAACCAGCTGGCAAAAGAGCTCAAAACCTAGAAAAGACAGCAACCTAGTAGAGTGGTCCTGCAATACGTCAACAATAAACTAATCGTCACTGAAGACCAAGAACAATGCATCCAGCTTACAGCAAATCTGTTGAATTTCTTGAAGCAAAGGAGGTATAAGATCTTGAGACAAAAAGTCCAATTTGCAAAAGAGACAGTAAGCTATTTGGAACTCAAGACATTCCATAAACACCAGCTCCTCAGCAAAGACCAAAAAGAAGCTATTTGCTGTCATCCAGAGCCTCAAACCATTAGGGAAATATGAGCTTTCTTGGGGATGGTCGAGTGGTGCCATTTGTGGCTATCTGACTATAGACTGTTGGTGAAACCTTTGTATGCAGCCTTAAAAGCAACTAAAAAGGAGTTATAAAATAAACAAGTGACACCAATGCAGCATTCAAACAGCTGAAAATCTCCCTGATGTTGGCACCAGCACTGGGGCTGCCAGACCTGACCAAACCCTTTGAACTCTTTTCCTATTAGAGGCAAAATATTGCCCTGGGAGTACTGTCGCAGCTCCTTAGAAACCAGCAGCAGGCTGTAACTTACTTTTCAAAACAACTAGACAAAGGAAGTCAAAGTTGACCTGAGTGCCTGAAGGCTGTGGCAACAACTGTCATGATGATCTAGAAAGCATGAAAATTAACTTTAGGACAGCATATGGTTGTCTATGTGCCAGATGCAGTCCAAACTGTCTTAGAACAGAAAAGAAGACACTGGTTATCTTCCAGTAGACTATTCCAGTATCAAGCTGTGTTATTAGAACAAGATGATGTTACCTTGAAAACAACATCAGTCATTAACCCTGCAATGTTTTTGTCTTCAGCACTGGTTGATAACATGCCTGAGCATGATTGTTTGCAGATCGTTGAAGAGGTGTATTCCAGCAAGCTCAACGTAAAAGACATTCCTTTGGAAGATACAGATTAGGAGCTGTACACAGATGAGAGTAACTTTATACAAGACAACAAGCCAATGACAAGATAAAAAGTGACAACAACAGATAAAGTGATAGAGGTCAAACCATTGCCATCAAATGTATCCTCACAAAAAGCCAAGCTGATTGCTCTAACAAGAGCCCTGGAGCTGAGCAAAAGATGGAAGGTAAACATATAGACAAATTCCAAGTATGCATTCAGTGTCGTGCATGACTATAGAGCCATCTAGAAAGCGCAAAGTCTGCTGATTGCTCAGAGCAACAGAATCAAGCATGCCAAACAAATCTTGGAATTGCTGCAGAGTATCTGAGAATCTACAAAAGCATTTATCATGCATTACAAAACCCACCAGAAAGAGAAAACCATTAATGAGTTAGGGAACCATTTTGCACAGAATGCAGCAAAAGAAGGTGTGACAAAAAATATGCCAGCAGTGATACCACAGAAAAAGATCGTTCTGTCATGGTACACCCCAAAATATAGTAAAAAAGAACCCCAACTAATCAGATCACTGTCACCCCAAAATATAGTAAAAAAGAACCCCAACTAATCAGATCACTGTCACCACCAGTAAAGTTGTGCTCTCCCTTCATTGCTTGTTTGTCTTAATTCTTTTATCTCGCCTTCAGGCAACAATACTATTCCAAGTTTAGAATTATCAAAGGATTTGTGAAAAGCTAATATGTTCTGTTATTATAAGGAACAAACTGAGTTATGAGGATCTGTGGCCTGACTTGACAGTACAGGAGCAGACTTAGAGCTGTAGGACAACTGATGTGCTGATTTAATGCTTGTCAGAGAAGAAATGCCCTGACAAAAAGACACTGGAAAATGTGACTGACTTTTACATCTTCTTGAAAAATATCATTGAAAGAAGATACATGTTGGAAAGACAAAAATCAAATTCTGAAAAATATGAAGACATAGTGTGCCTCCAATGCTCATAAACTTCAGTGTAACTTCCTCATGTCAAACTCCTCTCTAGGACAGGAATCACACATCTGAATATAAAGCATGCAGTTATAAATATTCATCTTCTTTTCTATTAGGAAGTAAGCAGATAAAGGTAGACGTACCTATTTTCAGAAGGATGCATAGTAAAACTGCAGATACTCTGAGAAATTTGTGTATTTATATAAGAGAAATCCAATATATTTTTTTGCAGATTAATCCAAAAGACAAAATGGTCTCTGTTCTGCCAATGAGCAACTGTGTGCATATGGACACATTGCATTCATCACATTGTATCCATTCCACTCTGTTCTGCTGTCTCTAGAAATGCTACTAGCTCTCAAGAACAAAGAATGACAATTGTCATTGTAAGTCTTGAATAACGTTTTTATTCATAGACCTCAGTGTGCTTTATAAAAGGAGATGAAATAAAGTAATTGTGATACAAAGTGAGATGAAACAGATTGAGAAAAAGTTGCACTTATCACTGATCAAATCTGATTTCAATTGAAATGCATTATCCACCACACATGTAATAATATATTTGAACATAGGATAGCATCCAGGATTCTTATTCCTGATGAGGCTTCTAAAAGCAAATGGATATAATCAAGAATAGAACATCAAAACATATAATTTAAGCAATTAAAAACTCAAACTGGCAGTAGTTTATCACTATATACTGTTCTCAGAACTTTACAGGTAAACATGGATAAACATTAGGACATTGCATGAAAATAAGAATCTGGGTCTGGGTTAGTTGACCTATTGTGTTCCCGGCACATATAAATCATTTACATTATAGGATCTTCAGCGTGTTCTGCAGAGTAACAACATATGACATTCTATTACAAAACTAATGTTTCATTTGCTGTCTGGAACTTGACTGATAAATGAAATATGCTCATACATTTTAGCATTAATCCATTACAAAATTCATGTATAATTTCAGTCAAGAAGATGACATTGTTATTACAAATCCTTTCTGCTTTGAGACCATGGAAGATACTCTTAATGTCAAGCATTTCAAAAATGCTGATTAAACATTTCAATAATCTTCTGTGTGTATAGCATAAATACTCCAGAAATGTCTTTTTAAATTATGTTTAAATTTAATTTAATATAATTTGTGTGTCAAGAATTTTACTAGGTTATAGATGTGATACAAAACTGCAGAATGAATTTTTCTGTATTCTGAAATAAAATTTATTTCTAAATTGCAAACTAAATCTTAAGATGCAAAATCTCAATTAATGTTATAATGTTCCTTTATATACTTTTTAACTTCTCCTTCTTGGTGTTTATCTTTTCTTGTGTGTGTGTGTTTCCCCACAAAGTATCATAGGTCATCTTGATCATTCTCTTAGTCAATATGTCCATATTTATTTTTCAGTCCCAAGAGATGGGCAGTTAGCATGTTCTAAAGGACCTCTTCACCAAATTCCCTTAAAAATTAAGTTAGGAATAGTTTAGATTTTAAGCTCTATACACACCTATATACCTCCACTGAACTTACAAAAGAAAAGAAAAGAAAACAAAACAAAAGAAGACAAAACAAAACAAAACAAAAAAGAAACAACACCACCTCCCCTCTCCAAATATCAAAATAAAAACATGCTCTCAAGACTTTTAGCAATTTCTTGCTGACCTAGTTGATTTAAAATTTTTGTTTAACTAGAAACAGTCGAAGTATTAGAACATTACTTTATCTGAAGTTCTCGATGTCCAGCAGTCATTGAAAGGTGACATTCTTGGAAAAAGCCCACAGAATATAAAATCTTCATATATATATATACAGTTGGAAAGTATTTCAACCCCTCAGATATGATCCTGGTGGGAGGATTAAAATTTAGTCAGGATGATACCAATACCAGACATACTGTGTACCTGGTTTAGATCCACAAACGAAAACTTGCATTGCAGGTTCAGACCTTGCTCCTTAGGTTTGAGTACAGCCCCTGCTACTACAAAAATTTTAGAGAAAAGTGAATTACCGAATAAATAAATCAAGAGAAAATCAATCCATATGAAATGCTCAGTTGTGAACAGCTGGCAGTTTTTATCACCCATTCCATTCTACTATCATTTATTTATTAAAAAAAATAGATGCATTATTATGCTTCTCATTATGTTTTCATAAATGAATATGTTGTGAGCTGACTTCTAAAATGAGAACACTTCAAATGAAAATTGTGTATCTCTGTTTTTAAATCTGTCAATTATAGTCACTAAGATGTTAAAGACATCTTATAGAAAAATAAATACCAGACTTAGAACTTAATTCTGAATTTATGCCATAGTAAAATTTTCTCCATAACTTAGGGAAAAGAAATAATAAATCACAATGAAGTTATTTAATTCTGTTATCCAACAACTCTTGCTGAACATCTGAACTCTAGAAAACTTCCAAAGGAAGTAAGAAAGGAAGTAAATAATTGCATACTTCCTCAGAGGTTTAGGAAGGCCCATAAAAGAACTCAAAGCCTGAGAAATTAAGACTAGTAACTGCATAGAAGAATCCTAGAGATCTCTGGTTTTTTACTGAAGGAAGTGGTTTTTACCCCCAAACCAAAAATATTATTCTGTCAGATTTTGGCAGAAATTTATCATCCCACCTGGAGGGTAGGCCAGGTAAATATAAGAAGGTCATCCCTATAATCAACATCATATCCCATCCCAAGCAGCAGGTTTCAAAGGCTGAGAATATTATGTTTGCACAGGTATGCCATAGCTGGGAGATGAGAGGGACAATGTCTCAGGGAAAGGACTGATCTAAGGAAAGGTAAGACAGTTAATTAGTCAGTAGGAAAACAAAGAAAATGGAAAGAAAAAAGTTATAGTAAGGCTCTCCCCAGCAGAGTTCAGTGAACCTATAACCTTGCAGACCAGTAACTCTTTTGTTACTTGCAAGACAATTGTTTAATAATGTGCTTCCAGATTCATCAGGGCTGGGCTGGGTCTACTAGAATGCTTGTTATATTCCATAACAGCACTTAATAACGAGTTACCTAATATTTACCTGAGTAAATAAAACCACCATACCCTTTGCTGTGGCACCTTGATATGACATTTTTCAAAAGTAGACATAAATTCCACAGCAGTACTCCACTACTAAAATATTAGTATCTCTAAATTTTCTGTCTTTCTCTCTCCAGCTCCTCAACCCCCGCCCTTGCTTTGCTGGAGGCACAGTGTTGTCAAGACAAGGAAGTACCAAACTAAGAACTGCATACATTTTTCAAGCATCTTTGGCAGCACATCTCCTTGGGCCTCTTAGGAACAGGAAAGAATATTTTAGATTTGTCCATAGCAAGCAGAAGTATCTAAATATGAATTCTGACCACTTTTTGAGACGTAAGTTGAAATAAAATATAATAAGTATTATTTCTAGTCAGCTTAACACATTCAATGAACACATAGTTCAACTAAGAATATTCTCAGCACCTTGTGAAATAAACCAGAAATGTCAACAAGTGTTAGAGGCTTAGTAGTTGAGTGTCTTTCTCAAGATTATTGCAGACCGTGACAAACTTGAATCAATAATCATCTGGATGACTGGGACAATAATTTTTCTCAATTACTCCTATCAATGGCTGGAAGAATTCTGACATAATGCTTTAAATGACTTCCCATGTGCACTGTTTTATCAAAGAAATCAAGAGTTCTGGGTGGAAATTTATTAAGATTTAAAGCAATACAATTCTTGATCAAAGGTAATTACATTTTTTTCTTTCTCTTTTATTTTTTTATTTTCAAACTGATGTGACAACATAAAATATTATGTTGTTAGGCATGATCAAAAATTAAATTCTAGACCTTGGTTCAGGTGTTGCAATACTAAGTAAAGCAGAGTTTATAAACCCTTAGAATGCTGAACATTAAACCTTAAAGCCTCCTTCACAAACAGAAATTAAATTGGAATTATAGAACTCTATAATAAGAATCATGAAAAAAATACAACCTCAGTCATCACCTTCAATATTTGAATTAATTAGTACCAATAACACAATTTTGGTGTAGTTTACCTTATGTCATTTTAAGTCTTTAGAAGATTAATCTTTTGAAGAAATTTTTATGTATAAATCATTGAGAGGTAATTTGACATTCTTTATAATCAACAACTAAATCAGATGCAAGATGCAACAAACAGAAGTTTGTTTTCCTTGGTGGATTTTTTTTTGTTTGTTTGTTTGTGTTTTTCTTCTAATGTGGTCTGTATCTGTTCAGAAAGCTTTTATTGACTTTTGTATCATTATGCTGAGTTCATAAATGGCAGTAGAGCTAACATAATGATTGTGTCAGAATATGTTATTGCAGCTACAATGAAGACCTAAATTGTATGAAATTGTTTTCCTCTAGTTTCCAATAATATTTTTAATTTAATTTATTTTTCATTAATTTCTAGTACAGGTGGGTGTAGTAGGAAAATATTTAGCAGTGCTCTATATTAGATTGTTTACTCAAGACCAAAAGAATTTCATAAAATGAAACATCTGTTAATTTTCAGTGAAAAAACTCACTAAAATATTTCAGTTAATTCAGCTAAGTTGGATAGTTTAGCTGTAGGTCTAAGAATAGTAATTTCTTTCTCCACTTCTAGGCTCTGTGAAACCACTTGTTCCAGACATATTTTTGTCCGCAACTCTTTACAGGAAAATACAGAAATTTCTATTTGTGAGTGTGAGTATTCATATATGCATAATCTCCACTCATTATTGAGATATATGCACTTTTTGCCAAGAATTTTCTCAAGTTTGGATTTTCTGTTTTTGTCAAAGAACTGGTATTCTGTGGAAAAATAATTCTGCAATTACCTAAATTGTTATGTTATTGTTGTGGGCACTGTTATGCCCATTTTCATACTTGTTGGCATAGCCGATGTGCTTGTTCTAGAAGAAAAAGTTCTCTAAGTTAAATGCCAGTGAGCCTAAAGAATAGCCTAAGCCTCACGCTTCAAGAAACCTAGAATAAGGCCTTCTTTTGTATTTTGACAACCACAAATGATAACTATTATTCAATTGTTTTTAAGATCAGTAGTATGCCAACCAATCACATAAACTGTAGGGGCGCATGATCAAAACCCCTCAGTCAATGAGTTTGTGAGATTCATTGCGTGCTCATACAAGAAACATATAAAAATCTGTGCATCTCTGCATAAACTATTCCTTGCTTGCAATGTGACTGTGGCCTGTGTCAGTCTGCGTCGCCAGTTAGGGATCATGCCATGGCAGCCATACATACTTACCACCAATTGCATGTATTTTAACTAAACAGTATCTTCTTTAGAGAGATGCTCTTTGTCGTGGTTTTACCACTAGGAAGTGTGGTACTGACAAGAGAGGTCCAAGAGAAGCTACACACACCCAAAAAAGAAAACACACAAGTAACAAGGTTTATTTCACACACACAGAAAACCAACAATAAAAGCGCAAAGATAGACAAATTAAGCTCTCCCAGACCCCACATCTGGATGGGAAAAGCTCTAGGATAGCGCCGGGTTTTCTGTCGATGCTGCTGAAGAGGCACCAGGATAATTAGAGAAGGACCGCGACCTCAGCTCTTCTGAGTCCCGTGGCCGACCGGGAAAACTTTACGGTAGCGCCAAGCCTCTGCCGGGCCCCTGGAAAGCCACTGGGACAATTAGAAAAACCGCGGACGCCCACCCCATTTTTCCCCGGGAAGGAATACTGCTGCTGATGGAAAGATGTGGTCTTCAATCCGTGCCGCCACCACTGGAGTCACTAATCAGCCCACGTGCAGGGGCCAAACTCGGCGCAGAGATGAGCAGCAATGTTGCCTCGACTGGCTCCGATGGAGAAAAGGGAAGATGGCAGCCCTGCTCGCTTTTTTATGGGGGGATCAGTCTTTGCACATGTGCAGATGCCCCCTGGGCAACCTCCCCTCTCAGATTGGACGGTTAGCGCCCGGGCCCCACCCCCAGTAAGGCCCCGTGCATACACGGGAGCACCGGGCGGGGCCGGAAGTGCGCCAGCCCCGGGCCGGAAGTGCGGGTCCCCCCATGGCCCCACATGGTGTCCCGGGGGATCCCGATACTTCCCCCGGGCCACCCTGACCCGTGCCAACCCGGCTGCTCGCCGCAGCGGCTCCTCCGTCACGTGAGAGGGCTACTACCAGCTCCATTCAGTTTCATGCACACGGGAGACCCACCGCGCATGCGCAGAGCATCAAGCCAGGCCGGGGCTGGCGGCGCCCGGGAGCGCCAGCAGCCTCCAGGGCCACGGAGCCGCACCCGCAAAATGGCCGGGAGCGGGGGGTGGACACTGCACCCCCTCAGGCAAAACCGGGCTGCAGCAGCCGCTCCCGCCAGCCCAGGAGGGGCCACACCCACACCAACACTGCGGGCGGGGAATGCAGCTGTGCCGGGGACTGGCCCTGCCCCCGCCCGTCCCCTGTCCCCCCTCCGCCCGGGGAGGGGAAGGTGGGGAAAAACGGCTTTATCTTTAACCCACAACACTCTTAGAAGAAAGAAGAGATTCTAATAAATTCTATTTAATTTTCTGTAGTCTTTCTTACAAAGTAATTTTGTCTTCCTCTAAGAAAGCTTTGTAAATTATGCGTTTTCTTATCTATTCATATTTCTATTCATTTTTCTAACTATCCATATTTATTAATTGAACAAAATCATTGCAGCAACCTATTTACTGCATCTAACCTTTGCTTATGGTAATAAAACCCCCCTATAATTTTCATCTTTTATTGGTTGGGTTTTTTTTTTTTTTTGTTAAGTATTTGTTAAATAGACTTCTTAGGCTCATGGAAAAAAAATATTTATTTACTGGGATACTGCAAAGGAAAACCATAAAAATTAAAAATTATTCCTATAATATTTCGTAACATTTTAAAAGGACAGGAATCCTATAGATAAATGAAGAAATCTGACTCCTGCCAAAAATCAAATGAAAGCCAGAGATCATTTAATCTATGCTATATTTTATTCAACTATTTTTGAAATATTTAGTATAATTGTACAGAATAAGTGAAATTAAGTTATTCCAAGAAAGACAAGGACAGATCAGATGTGATAATCCATAAACTAAAACAATCAATCTAGAATAGAAACGTTTCTTATTTTCTGATCACACATAAAAGTATAAAATACAGAACTCTTGAGGATGCTTACGTAAGTCGTAATGTCTCTAAATGCAAAATATCATTTATAACATATTGATTAATTCATATTGATTACTGTCATACTTAGAAAAAGTCCTTCATTCTTTCATGTCCATCAGAAAAGGTCTGAATGACAATGGCAATGACAACAATAACAGTAATAAAACTCAGCTTTACAATCTGTGTAGATGACAAAAAATAAAGTTATAAAAATCATAAAATTATATAAATTTATTCACTTGTGTTTTAAGAACTTATTACTGCAGTTTAGGTTGTGCTATTCATATATATGTTCAAATAAAACACTTGTATTTCTTTGATTTTTCTTCTGTTGAATTCAGGTTCTCTTGCTTGTCCATACTTTTTTCAAGACACAGTATTTTGAGGGAGAATTCTGAAATCTCCTTTGCCTCATCAAGCATAAGAACAGTTAATGGTGTCAGCCTGAAAAAAGAATGCAACCATTACTTCAACAGCTGGAAGGTTCTTAAACCTTAACATTGTTCTTAAACCTACGTTTTTTCTTGTATTTTTTTTGCCTTGAGCACGCAGTTCACTGTCCACAGTAGCAGTCCTGGGTTATATTTGATACTGTCATTAAACACATAACTTCACAGAGAAGTAAACTGCTTGCATTTCTTGTCTTTTAGGATCAGCAATTGCTCTCTGTGTTTCTCTGGACATTTTTCATTCTCACAACAAAACCAATCTTGCCTTCTTAATTTCTTTTTTTACTCCTATTAATAAGATGCCCAGCAATATGCAAATTCTCACAATTTCAGCATTATGCTACCATCACACTTTTACTCCCACATTTATTAAAACCACCAGTAAGAAAATGACAGAAATTATCAAGCTATGTTGCAGATAGAGAGAAATCAGATTTTCTGCTGCAATCACAAAATCTATGCAATTGGTAATGCCATATACATATACACCCCTTAATGCCTAAGGTATTAGTCTTGCTGTTTCTTAAAATACTTATTCTATGTATCAGGACTAAAGCTGGGTTGTCATTTCCCACTTTCTGTGTGCCCATATTTTTCTGTTTCTCCACTTACAGAATCATGGAGAATCACAGAATTAACTAGGCTGGAAAAGACCTTTATGATCATCAAGTCCAGCCTATTACCTAATACCACCTCAGCAACTAAACCATGGCACTAAGTGCCACATCCAGTCTTTTTATAAACACTTCCAGGGATAGCAATTCCACCAACTCACTGGGCAGCCATTTCCAATGGTCAATCAGTCTTTCTGTGAAGAATTTTTTCCTAATATCCAACCTAAACTTCCCCTGGCACAACTCAAGACTGTGTCCTCTTGTTCTGTCACTGGTTGCCTGTGGAGAAGAGACCAACCCCCATCTGTCTACAACCTCCTTTCAGGTTGTTGGAGAGAGTGATAAGATCTCCCCCGAGCCTTGTCCTCTTCAGGCTGAACAACCCCAGCTCCCTCAGCTGCTCTTCACAGGGCTTGTGTTCCAGACCCCTCACCAGTCTTGTTGCCCTCCTCTGGACACATTCTACCCTAAGCTGGAAAGGAAAGAAAATACTGTTTTTTTTAACTGAGGCTAAAGCATGATTGTGTGCTCTTACTCACAATTTCCACAGGAAGATTTTAGATGAATTCAGTTGTTGACAATGGTATTCCTAACTGATTAGACAAACTGACAGCATGAAAAATAGAAGATATGAATTCACAGTACAGAATTAAACAATCAAAATCTACTTAAATACACGAGAAAAAATGAAAAAAATATACAGATTAACATAACTGAACAAGTCTGCGTGAAATGTCTGTAGTGGTTTAAGACCAGTCAGTAACCAAGCCCTATGTAACTGCTTGTTCCTTGTCCCCCTCAGGGGTATGGAGGAGAGAATAAAAGTGAGAAAACTCATGGGGTGAGATAAAGACAGTTTAATAGGGAAAGCAAAAGCCACATATATAAGCAAAGCAAAACAATGAACTCATTCATTACTTCCCATCAGCTGGGAAGTGTCCAGCCACCTTCAGGAAAGCAGGGCTCCATCATGTGTAACAGTGATTTGGAAAGACAAATGCTATAACTCTGAACATCTCCCCTTCCTTCAATCCCCATCTTATGCTAAGCATGATCTCATATGATCTGGAATATCCTTTTGGTCAGTCGGGGTCACCTGTCTTGGCTGTGTCTTCTCCCAACTCCCTGTGCACTGTCAGCCTACTGGCTGACAGAGTGGGGTGAGGAGCTGAAAAGGCCTTGACAGTGTGCAAACACTACTCAGCAGTAACTAAAACATCCTACTCTTGTTAATACTGTTTTCTGTAGAAACGCAGAACATGGCCCCTTATGAGCTATTGTGAAGAAAATTAATTCTACCCAGAACGAAACCAGCACAACAAAAATATTTTGCTGGATGTAAGTAACTTAGAATCAGAAGATAAGCTGTAAGTTTTTGCAGTCTTGTTTCCAGTAAATTTATACATAAAGTGAAAGAAGTTGAATAAGCAACCTGGGAGTAGATACAGAGTTTGCTCTTCTCAATTTTTAAGCAAAAAAGAAAAGAAAAGGAGGCTTTGATGTAAACTGCCCTCTTGTAAACAAATTTTGTTGTTAATATCAGATCTTTCCTGGATCTGCAACACAGCTTTATTCCAAACATTTTTTGCTGAGCTGCTAGAAAAAAAATAGAATTTTTAAATAATGATTAATGATTTAATGATTATTATTTTGATTTTGTTACTGGAAAAGTAGTAGGACCTGAAAGGAGGACTTTTTAGTTTACTACTTTTGGCTATCCAGATATATCAGTATCTCCAGATAACCTTATGCATTTTAAATCTTTCTGCTCTTAGTTGGTTCTTCCAGTAGGTGATCCATGTGTTTCTATTACTAAGAGAACAGCGTGATATGATGAACTGTTTACAGTGATAAATTGTATTATTACTTATACAGGAACAGTTTGTGGAAAAACATGTTACTAAGGCCTCTGGAGTATTTAGATACTGTCAGTCCTAGCTGTTTTTTATTTTTTATTGATTTTTTTATTATGTATTATTTTTATTTATATATTATTGCTTTACTTATTATGCAAGTATTTTTTTCAGACACTTTAATGGGGATAATTCATCCAGTTCACAAACAATTCCTTTTTTAAAACATCGAATTTTTTGTTCAAAGTGTGTGGAGTCATAATCTAGACTAAAGAGACTTCTCTGTTGTTGGATAGCTGGATTTTCCAAAACAGTGAAAGAGAGTTAAGTGATTTCTGAGAGCTTATGAGACATTCCTCTGTGCAACACGATTTTACAAACAAACTAATGAACAAAGCAAAACTGAAAATCCTAAACATCTAAACATTGTTATATAGTATACCTAAAATTATTAGTAATTTAGTTTTTCTGAATAAAGCTATGGATTTTATTAAAAAATATTTAAAAAAATAAATTTAATCCTTACAGGGTCTTACTAAGAAGTAATAAATAAAGGGAATGCCAAAATTAAGTGCATACAGTTTAAGATGGAAATCACAAGCTTTTTCAGTTTCCTTTTGAGGTATTTATCTCAGAGATGAAGTATCAGTAATTGCTTCATATGAGATATACACAGAGTAAAACTAATTAGTAATTTAAATGTACACCAAATTGGAACATTTTGAATCTCAATTAAAATTGATAGCTGCAATTAATTCAGACTTATTAGCCACCATCATGTTCCCCGTTCCAGCTGCTGACATTTTCAAGTAAATGAGATAGTGGTTGGTGAACCTGTGTCACAAAAAACACCATCAAGAGATTCTGTCAGCTGTTTATTTGTCAGAAAGATGTTAAAACCTTTCCATCTGCTTTACAGGGATCTACCAATCACAAAAGCTGTCAGATCACCAACTGCATAATGTGAAAAAGCTTCCAGGAGTCCTGCGACAAGCACAGAGCTGCTCAGCTCCTCATGTGTATTAAATTAATCTTGTTAGGAAATGTTAGGAAATAAAATTCAGATTTGTCTGTACATGTCTGTCAAGAAGAGTAATAATTCATTTGAATAAAAGTTATGACCACATTCTTGAGAGTACAGGATCTTACAATAGGCGATTGAAGAGTCATCCTTCTTTATCCTTATTCCAAAAGGCAATTTATTCAGAGCTTTTGCACATATTTGTGAAGCTGTACATTCTAATGTACAAAACTAATTCAAATACAGACAAATGTGAAATTCTTATTTGTCTGAGGAAATATTTTATTAAAAATACATTAAGTCTCACCTTTATTTTTACATATGTTTATTACCCTACAATAATTTTAAACCTGATGAAACACAAAGAACAGAGAAAATTTCACCTGAAGTCAACTGTAGAGTCTTATACTAGACCTTTGATATTCATACCCTACACACACTGTTCCAGTCAATAAGTGACATCTTCTTTCCAAAATTAATAAAAATCTATGTTAAAGTTCTCAACTTCGTTTCATAGTAAGATGCATTTGGATTGTGCTATGAAAGGTGGTAAATCTTGTAAACATGGTAAAATAAAGCTAGATCTTGTCACCTTAAGTAAAATCCAACAAAAAATTTCACACCAGAAGTAGTCCTTTTACTGAGGACACTGAGGACAGTGACAAAAAAAATCTGCTTTTAGCTTCAAAAATTACCTATGCAATTTTAATTACCCTGGATTAAATAGGCAGACAGAAATACTAATCTAAAAAAAATTCAATAGACAAGTCAATTAACTGCAGATATATTTAAGATGCACCAGGTTAGATGCTATCTGTTTGTTATGCATATGAGTATAAAACAGCACATTATACTCTTGGTGTTTTTAGATGGGCCTGAAACTGTGCTAGCCACTGTTTTCCTTTTCAACTGTAACTATTAAAAGCATCAGAGTCTTTAAAATCTCTGGTATTTAGGAAAATTTTATCTGTACTTCCCTGGACTGTTAATAAATCAGAAGTATGTTTTTGCACAGGATATACCTAGGCTCATACATTTTATTTATTAAATGCAGTGTCCCAGAATTCTGTTGTAATTTCATTGTATGTCACAATTACAGCAACAAACTACTTCTCTGGGCTTAGGGTGTGCTCAGCAATCAGCACAGTAAAACCATACATCACAAAAAAAATGAACCAGGGCAGACTGTCATTTAGTCCTGCAATCTATTGAAACTACTATTTTCTGTGAGAGGCTCCTAAATGCTTTGTGGCTCCTTGCTGTTAAATTTATGTCCCTGCTGCTTCAAAGAAACTCAAGGCTACAAAATACCTGTCTTCTTCCTTAATACATGTACAATCATGCTCCCATATCTGCCTGCATACTTTTGTACTATGGATCCTTTCTAACTTGTCCTTACTTATCCACTTCATCTTGCCAAAAAATCTGTAAGAGAG
Organism: Neodrepanis coruscans; assembly: GCA_013400695.1. NCBI lineage: Eukaryota > Metazoa > Chordata > Aves > Passeriformes > Philepittidae > Neodrepanis > Neodrepanis coruscans. The sequence continues at coordinate 36,907 of VYZS01025822.1, forward strand.
AAATTCATGTAGCAGATCACATCGTGTCTCTGTATTGGATGCCTTTTTCCTCTTCCACAATATGAAGAGATCAGAAAGCAATTTTACCTACCTTGAACTTAGAGATTAGGAAGGGAAATTTCCAGGTTTAGTGATCCAGCTCAATAGCTCTCAATATCTCAACACCCCCCTGATGGACAGCCTCGGAAATGCAAAGAACTTGTTCATGTGATAATGAACAGAGAGTTTTCAATGCGAGATGACAGCAAGGGAAAGCAAATACTTTCCAGTTTAGGGCTGAGTATGCAGAGATATGTTATGACAAAGAAAACCAGCAGCACTTGTCTCTGGGCATCTCTAGCAGAATAACACTTGGAATACAGGTTTCATGTCAAGGAACTACTTCCTTGATATACATTTATAAACTGTAGGTATGGCTGCTATATTGGCATAATCCCAAGCTAACACGCAAACTGACACAGGCCACAGTCGCATTGCAAGCAAGGAATAGTTTATTGCATCATGCACAGATTTTT
>VYZS01025823.1:16139-28843 GCA_013400695.1 Neodrepanis coruscans
GATGAGGTTTTCCTGCTCTTGCCCATCTAATGCAGCCAAAGAAAACAGGAAGTTTCCTCCTGTAGCTGAGAAACTATCCCTCATTTGCAACTGAACTGTTTTGCTCCAATGAAGCATAAATATTTTATGTATAACACAATGCACTGCCTCATACTAGTAAACAGTGAGAAAAAAGATCAGTTGCTGGTACCGTTATTTAACCATTTAAAAACATAAAGTAATTGCATTCCAATTCTTTGTGTGTATATGGGCTGTCTCAAAAGACTTTACTCTTTAAATTTAAGGGCTTTTATATGTTTACATTTAGATATCTTCAGGTATTTAGGAAACAGGAATGCTAAGCTCATTTGCAAAGGAGAAGAAAATCATAGATCAAGGAAGACACTCAAAGACACATGGTCATTTTAGAAAATGTCACCCTTAGCATTTTTCATCCCCTTTGGCTGGCGAAGTCTTTCCTGTTGTCAGGTGGTAGCTGTACTTAGTCTCACATTTATACCATTTTTGGTATGTTTTCCTGAGGAGTAACTTTGAGTTGAGCAGTCTTATGCAGCTAGAAAAATTCGCATCTGCCTTTGCACTTTGTCTATTGTGTTCTGATCTCCTGCAGGCCCTATACTTCTCAGTTTGTTGTATGCACCATGTGCTCACTCAGCTTAATCAAATGTCAGGTCCTTAAAACCATCATGTCATTCATCTTCATGTTTTGCTGAGGTCTAGCCTGCTGTTGTTCCTCAGCTCATTATGGCTATATTTTCCACAAAGCCAGTGGAAAAACGGTTCCAAAAAGTTGGTAACCAGATGAGCTGGATTCCACCCGGACAAGTGGAGTTAAGCTTATAAAGAAATACTATTTTCTAGAAGGTTGTGAAATCAGTTATTTGTACCTTATGAGTACCCAAAATAGAATACTGGGGGGTTTTGAGGGTTTAGATTCTTGTAGTCTGCAATGGGGCTGCACAAGACAGCTGCTGGTACCTTTGGCTGAAGACTTCGTGGTCATTTATCCCCAAATCCCTCATCTCCATGCTTGTTGGTATCATTCAGTTGAATCAGGTGCTCTGACTGACCAAGAATCTGAAATGAAATCTTTCACACTCCTTCCCTTTACCATTAATTGGGAAGTCATTTAAGGGGACTTACATCCTGCAGAACAGTGACTGAATTCCCTGGTCTTCTCCTGCTGCACTTAGGCACACAAATTCCTGCTTCTTCTAAGATGTTTGTGGAAAAGCAGGGGCAGGCTGGTCCTCAAATACAGCTGCCTGGGTCAGTCTTGCAACATCTAGTATCAATTTCATCTGGGAGTAACTTAGGCTAAGTTGTTTTTTTTTCTCTAATGTCATTAATTGGGTATTTGTGTATTTATATGTTGTGTGGGTTTCTTTGGGGGGAGGGGTGGTTGTGGGTTTTTTTGTGTTGGGGCTTGGGCTTTTTTACATTTCAAACTGAATTGACAATCTTTGCCCTCATAAATATTCTCGTCATGAAATCCCAAAATATTATTTACTGAGCACTTGAAGGCAAACACTGCGGAAGTAAGAAAACTAGCAATATTTAAGGATAAGTAATAAGTGCTTTGCATTTCTCTCCCTCCCAGAGTTTTCCATTAGGAGACTTACATGCTCTGAGTGTTCAACCTGTACTTTTCACTCTTCTGAAAGTAGGTGGTTATAGCTCTGCTTCACAAGCACACATGACTTTTCTAACTCAAGATCAAGTCTTCAAGGACCCTGTGCAGTTTGTGAGATTTGAGAAACTATATATATGAATCTAGTCTGCCTCCCTCCCTTTCCTGGCCCTGTTTATAGCAGCAGCTTGTATTATTCAAATAACCAAGGCCATCATGCCAAAACATCTGCCCTAAAGACTTTCCCTTGGTGTAACAATGGAAAAAGACATGGCAGTGTACACAACCAAATAGGAAAGTAGGCACATATGGAAAACACGACCTGGAACACTGAGAACTGTGTACCTTTATGTACATATATGTAACATATATGTAAGTGGAATATTATAGTGTTTGTGTCTCCCAAAGGGTCACTTGGAGGTAGGTGAGCTTATTTCCCATGAAATGAGAGGAACAGGGTTGTTTCATTGTAGCATGTAGAAGGCCCCAGGAGTCACCAGGACAATGTGCTAATGGGCTTTGCTCACTGTGGGCTTCCTACATCTGTGGGGACACATCCTGAGCATGGTGTGACACCAGTGAGGGAGGGATGAGGAGGGAATAAGGAGGAGTGAGCCAGGAAAGGAAGAAATGGTCAGGCTGGAGGAAGTGGACACTAGTCAAGAAGCGACTACTGTCCAGCTGTACTAAAATACACACTTTACCCCAGGTGTCTGCAACAGTGTGACTGGAAAGAGGCCAAAGACAAAAAAAAATAATGGAAGAAATTAATTTGAGGAGCATATGAGAGGACACTGAGTACTTGGCACATATGAAGACAGATAATGTTAGATACAGAAGACGGTGTGAGAAGAAAGAAGTAGCACAGAGAGCCATCAGAGTGGCCAATGGCAGTGTAATCAAAGATGAAAGAGAAAATATGAGAAAGTCATGATCACTCAACAGTGTTGTTTGTCCTCTGCCTCTTGCTGCTGAGGACAGCAGCCAGCCACTGCACTGGCAGAAGAGTGTTTCCACAGCAGAGCAATGTGATCTTTGCTTCAGTGACCACCTGGGATGCTCAAAGCTTATGCCCGTCCTGAAGAGCAAAGGGGAACTCTCTGTAATATCTGCATCTAAGGTTGGTGTCAGGACCTAAAGTTAGAAAATAGAGCTTTTCTAGCTCTTAGAGTTCTGCTTGTGGCTTTCGGATGAGGCTCTTTGCCCTGCCAGAGGGAAAGGAGTGCCCCTAATCCAGTTTTTTGCTTTGTATGCCAGTAGTCCCATCAGCCCTCAGAGCAGCATCCCATAAGGTAACGAAACAAAAGCTTAATTTTTTCTCTCCAGTTTAACTTTTCTTACCATGCCTTTTTCCTTGTGGGAATCTCATTAGAATGCATGGCATTCTTTGGAGATATGGTACGCATTTTTTTCTGAGAGTCGCAGGCTCAAAAACCTGTGTTAGCATCAGGAAATTTTGTTTCCTGTCATTTATTACCCTGCTAGTATGAACACCTTTTTTTTTTCTAAAGCACATAACTTGTGGTCAGCTGCATCTGGTGCTACTACACAATTACGGTAAATTTACATTTTACCAGCTGAAATTTCCTGTAAGCTTTATGTGGGCTAGAAATATAAAATGAAACTAAGCAGGCAAGTTCTAACAAAAGAGAAATACTATTTTATTTGATTTATTTTTGTTTGTTTTTTCATAACAGTATCTGAACTGGCTGCTGTCCTACCACAACTTGTGACACGCATGAAAAAAGCATATTGCAAATAGTAATTTTTAAGGTATTTGCAGACATTGTCCTTTGTCACAATAAACCTGATACTCTGCAGGGACTTAAGAGCAGGGGGGTTTCTAGTGAAGAGTCAATTCTGAAGGAGTTTGCAAAAGATCTGTTTTACACTGTGTAATGTTCTAACCTGTACATAAGAACAAGAACATCATGTTTTTCTTACTTGTTATTTCACATTGTGTGCATCTCCTAGAGGTAGAGTCCCCATGGCCAACGGGGTTTGCTTTACATCACTTAAATAGAAGTGATGGGTGCCATTAGGTATGGGTACTGTAAGGTATGAAAAAGTATTAAATAATATATGAAGTCAAAACTTTGTTCTGTAGGGCTTCAACTGTGAGTAGAGGTTCCCTAGTGAGACAGGTGCAATGAATAATGCTGGCAATGAAAATTATGGCTTGTCTACTTTCCAAGGGAAAAAGGAAGGTGATCAGAACTAACAGCACCCATATTAGTTGGTTATTTCTATGTAAAATTCTTTCCTATGTCCCCATGTTCACCATCCACAAGACAGGAAGACTTAGTTTATTCAGTTCTTTGCTTTCCGCTGACTACAGGTATCAGGAAATGTGCAAATTCTTTTTCTCAGCTTACAAGCTTCCCTCAGCTGATCTTTCATATTCAGGCACTGTGCTGATCCAGGATGAAGGCAGAGACTACTGAACCTTACAACCTTGCCTGCCTGCAAGGCTGAATCCAGACAGCACTGCCTTGACTCACTTTGTGCCAAGGCTGGCTGAAGTAAAGGGATTTGAGGATACACCATTCAACCTTGAGTGGGTTTTTTTGTGTCATGCTTGGACAAACTATGTGGTATGTCCTGATTCAATGATCACGTGTGTGAGCTTTGCTGTGGAATTGCACAGGTGCATGGTGTTATATGGTCCCATATCTCTGCCAAACAGCTTGCTTTTGCTTGGAGGAAATTGTTCATGCATTGAAAATGTAAGGGAGTGATGCATGTTTTCTACAAAGGGTAGTGTGTTTTGAGCTAGGATGGCAGAAAGTTGTGTGGTAAAGGCACTGGCAACGTTTTGAAGAGGATGACAGAAGTGAGGAGCAGGAAAAACTACTTTTTTATTGGGAGTATTTACTCATGGGTTTGATATCTTTCCAACTTGACCTTTTGAAAAAAATCTATGTACACGTCCCACACACAGCTAGACCAGCAGTGTAAGGCAAATAGAGACGGGACTAGGTATGCAGAGCTGAGTGATGTATAACCACTACCCTCATACCACATCAGCCATGCTCACGCCCTCCCCAGCTGTATGCCAGGGGCTGACCCAGGTCCAGGATGTGGTGGGGCTTCTGCACCCTCATTGGGACTAGAGTGGAGGCTGTGCTGGTTTTGGCTGTGGTAGAGCTAATTTTCTTCACAATGACTATTCTGGTACTATGTTTTGAATTTGTTCAACGGCAATTGACTTAGTTATCTCCCAGAAGTTCCTAGCTGCTATGTATGACATCTCAGCATCCAATGGCATGGATTAGATCAGTCATCAAAGGACTTTTTGACATAGGGCAGCATATGGTGTGCAGCTGTGCCAGGATGACAGGGCTGTGAGACTGCCCAGCAGCTCTCCTCTCTAGTGCATGACATTGCAAGACTTGCTCCTCCAGATGACCTGGAGTAGATGCCTTTTCGTAGCCATTTTCTGCATCCTGTGTGTATGGTAAGCCATAGAAGAAGAGCTCACTAGCTTGATTCCTGATAAGCCAGAAATTAATGGCTGCATGTTGCTATAGTTGAGTGTTACAGGGAACAGATTTGTAAAGGAGGGTGTATTGGGTTTTCTGTGGCCAGGTTTTGGTAGCAGAGGAGGCCCTCTAGGGAAGGCTTCTTTGAGATGCTGCTGGAAGCTTCTCCCATGTCCAGCANGGGATGGACTCACACTGGAGCAGTTCATGGAGGACTGTCTCCCATGGGAGGGACCCCACAGGATTCAGGGTAAGGACTCCTCTCTCAGAGCAGTGGCAGAAACAACAAGAGACCATAACCCTCATTCCCTGTCACCCTGCACTGCTGCGGGGGAACAGATAGAACTTGGAAGGAGGGGGCATGGGAGAAGGTGTCTTTAAGTTTTATTTTACTTCTCATTCTTAAACTCCTGTTAATAATAAATTCAATTAGTATCCCCACTTAGAGTCTGTTTTGCCTGTGATAGTGGTCAGTAAGGGATCTCTCATGGTTCTTATGTCAACTTATAACTTTGTTATATTTTCTCTCCCGTCTATTTGCAGGGGGGCATGAGAAAGTGGCTTTAGTGAGTCCATGGCATTCAGCCAGAGTCAAACCACTACAAGGCATATCCAAAGGCATGATGTTAATTGGTGCCAGAGTACTTTTTAGTCACACAGATCTGGCAGTGCAGTTCTCACAGCATCTCACCTCCTCATGCACAGGGGAAAATGCTTCCTAAGAAAGTGGATTTCTTCACTGCAGTGTCACAGAAAACATATACAGCAAAGAGATTTTTAGGGTAGGAGCCTTATATAGTATAGCTGTAGGACTAAAATCCTAAAGACAAAGTCATCATGTGAATATCCATGCATGTATGGGAATATATGGATAGCCCAGACTCATTCCAGACTCTGCAAGCAGGAGATTTTTGGATGCAATTTTGAAATTCCTGGCTGTACTTCATTCCAGTAATAATAATGGACTAGAGCCATTCAAAGCTTGAGCCTGGCTTAGGTGATGATAGATCTGCCTCCAAGGTCTGCCTCAGCTGCAGACCCTTTTCTTTCCTCATCACATGGTGTGACTTCTCCCTGGCCAGACTCATAATCAGTATCCCAAATTCATACAACAGTTAACTGTTTTTGTCATTTTTTGTCAGAGTATCTTGACTTATGTCATACTTCCCTTGCCCTACCTGTAGCTTCATCCATTTGTTTAGTCTGAGGATCTTTCACCACACTTTCACAGCTTGTCCCTGTGGTCTCTCTGAATGAAAAACACCAGCTTCAGTTCAGTAGGTTCAAATGCAGTCACATTTCTAGATCTAGTAATTCGTTCTAGATCCAGGCCTGCAACCTTTCCTCAGGCCTGCGAGTCAGGCATTGTCAGAGAATTTTCAGAGTTATAGGATTTTTGGAGGGCAGTGAGCCCCTTGCACAACTCAGCTTTAGATGAGAAAGCAGGGCCTACAGCCTGCTCTGTTCTCATGGAAAAGCTTGCAAAGGAAACATAGGTTGACCTTGGTGTAAGCAGGAGAAACTTAACCAAAGAAGAACACAAGCCAAACACAGCCTGTATTGCTGTAAAAGAGATGTAACCAATTAGAGTCTGTAGAAGTGTGCTCATAAGTTTAATAACCAATAAGATGAGCTTTGCATGCATGTTCATGTAAGTGGATTATAAATTGGAGTGTACACTGAAAATAAACAAAGCTTTCTTATCAATCATATTGGTTGCCGCGGTTTTCCCTCGCTGTTCGCAAGGCATCTCTTTCAAATCAGCTGTCTATGAAGTCTTCACATCCCAGTTGCTACTGAGTCTTGCAAGTTCTACAGAATGTACAAATACACTGCCACCAAACACAACACTATTTCCATTGTAGTGGGTTGACCCTGGTTGGACACCAAGTATACACCATGCTCTATCTTCTGCAACTGGACAGAGGAGATAAAATATAATGAAGGGTTCATGAACTGAGGTAAGGACTAGAACAGATCATTCACCAATTACCATGACGGGCAAAACAGACTCAAAGTTGGGATATATAGTGCTAACAGCATCAGAGCAGGAGAATGAGCAGTAAAATAAATCTTAAAAACACCTTTCTCCCACCCCTCACTCCTTCCCAACTTCTACCTCCTCCCCTCCAGCAGTGCAGGGAGATAGGGAATGGAGGTTACAGTCACCTCATCACAGGTTATATCTGCTCAGAGAGAGAAGTCCTTGCCCTGCTGCAGCATGGGGTCTCTGCTGTGGGAGAAAATCCTCTATGAACTTCTCCAACATGAGTCCATCCCGCGGGCAACAGTTCTTCACAAACTACTGCAATGTAGGTCACTTTTCCACAGAGTGTGGTCCTTCAGACAGAGGCTGCTCCAGTGTGGGTACCCACAAGTCCTGTCAGGAAAACCTTCTCCAACATGGGCTTCCTCTCTCCATTGGTCAGTAGGTCCCTGCCAGGACCCTACTCCAACATGGGGCTCCCACAGTGTCACAACTTCCCTCGAAAATCCACCTGCTCCAGTGTGGGCTTCTCCATAGGCTGCAGGTGAATCTCTGCACCCCTGTGGTCCTCTGTGGTCTGCAGGGGGACAGGTCTTCACCACAGGCTGCAGGGGAACCTCAGCTCTGGGGCCTGAAGCACATCCTCACCCTCCTTCTCTACTGACCCTGATGTCTGCAGAGTTGTTCAGGTGTTCTCACTCCACTCTTCTCTGGCTGCGATTTCATCTGCCTAATAATGTTTTTTCCCCCCTTCTTAAATACATCATCACGGAGGCTTTACTATCACTCCTGATTGGCTTGGTCTTGGCCCAGTGGGTTCATCATGAGACACTGACATTGGCTCTACAGGATATGGGGGAAGCTTCTGGTAGATTCTTGCAGTAGCCACACTTGTAGAACCCCTCCACCAAAATCTTGCCATGTAAACAAAATACATCCATCTACACAGCTAAAAATTAATAGCCAGATTTAAGTTGTTTTCATTCTTGTTCTGCTCCAGTACCCTTGTTCTGGTCTTCAGTAATGCAGTCTTCTTGTTTATGTTGGTTCAAGATGTTTTAATCTAAGCATTATCCATGTGCCACATGAACCAGGTTGCCATTCCTATTGCATCCATCAGTAGATTTCCCTTTCTCCTTTGTGTCAAAATCTATCTGTATGCATCGACATGGCTTTTTACCTTCCCTCTCATCTTCTGTGTGCTGTAGAAATGTTTTCTATCCTGAGGACATTTTTACTGCTGCTTCACACATTGAACTGTATTATGGTTATACATAATTTCTAAGAAAATACCCAGGTCATTTTAGAACCCAACAGTTCAGTTTCCAGCAGTATGATGAAGTGGACAGGAGTTTCCTCACTTCCCTACATGTCTGCTGTCTTGATAAAAATTATCAGCAAATACTGGTTTTACTTTGAAGATAAAAATCTTACAGGATCACATCTGCTTGAAATTGATCTCCTAAACTCGGTGCTACCATGTTTCAGTTAAAAGCTAATGAAACAGATGTATATATACAAAATGGTGAGACCTACTGGACCTAACAAATTTTCATAATTTCTTGACATTTTTGGTGTCAACTCCCCTGATAAAGGGTCTGCTTACTTGAGGCAGCTGTGCTCATAATACAAAGTTAGCACTGGCCTGCTCTAAGTGGCTTTAAGGCCACAGCATACTGTATACACAAGAACTCATGGTTTCACTAGACATTTTTTGTAGCAGAAAGCCCCTTTTAGAACTGTAGCCTCTGCTGTGGGGAAATTGGTTAGCCTCATATGGCACACCCTGATCATGTTTCCCAACAGCATAAAGCTGAGGCAAAATGCCAAAAGACTTAACAGTTTCTAGATTAAAAGTTCTGTGTCTAAAAGTGGAGAGCATGAAGTCAGCCCTTTTGCCTCATGAATCCAAAAAGAAATGGACATTTTCTAGCCAACAGAAATAACCAATTTAGTAAATCTGGGATATTTTCTATTTCTTTTGCTTTAGCAGAGAAGTGGAGAAATGAAATGCAAATCTCCCAATGATCTTATACCTATGAATTTCTCTTATAAATGACCTCACAGCCTTTTTATCTTCATTTTAAGGTATCTACCTTATCTCCCTTCCTGAGAGGAATATAACTGAAATATTAAATATTTAACCTTACTGCATAACCTTTTGAAATAAAAGAAAGTAAGAAAAAAGATCCCTTTTTGTTTTCATCCTTTTCACAATGAAACACTGTGACACACAGTTCCAGCCAGGAAACTCCAAATTCCATTTTAAACAAAGGTAAACAAGTCTTTCTAGGTAAGCACTGACATAAAATTTAGCTTTTATACAATGTAAATTAATAAATTTAAAAATTCTGCAGAAGTAGTGGAATTATTTCTACAGCCTCTGGAGTCCAGTTTGCCAACTCTTGGTAATCCCATTTCCTCAGCAAATAGGTTTAATGTAGGATAGTATCCCCAGTACTGCAGGGACAATTGCTGAAGAATGTGAAGATGAGTCATTTCCATTTTGTAATGCTACACACACACACGCACACGCACGCATATGCACACGCACACACACACACATCCTCATCCTTAGTGGTAGACCCTGAAGATGTGTTAATTTATCCCTTCACTGTGGAGGCGATGATTCACCTGAGCATTAAAGGAGTTTACAGCCGTGAGGTAAACACTCACAAACAGTTTAAATCTGAACTTGTTTAACTTCAGCCACATTTGCCTTCTCATTCTTCAGCTGAGAGAACCCATTTCCATTATGTTTGATTGCCCTGCCTTTCTGCATCTGCACTACAGGTGTGTCTAAGCAATTTTTGATTACCATGGGTGTTATCCCTTTTAAAAAATTATTTTAAAATTAGATTTTAAAAGACTATGAACCACAAATTTTTTCATGTAAAACATTAGGCGGCACAGCCCTTATATCCATGTGATGGTAATGACCTTCGGCTTGACATTAGTCACTCATTACTATTTTCTTTACTACTTTGGAAAAGTAACCATAAACTGTTTGTTTTGTTGGGGTTTTTTGCCCATATTCTTAATTACTTTATTGTCACTTTGCTTTTTTTTGAGTCAGCCAGACTTGTTCAATACCTCTGTGACTAATTTAGTTCCTTTGTTTCTACAAACAGCTACATCTAACAGCAACTAAAGAAGATCGTTTCAATGATACTTTAATGTGTTGCATTTGAAGTTTTTGCTCCTTTGCTGCAAACTGTGCTCACTGCTTAGCTTTGACCACAACAGAGCAAGATCACAATGGGATTCATTCCTCTTCTTAATAAAAGTTTTTCCACCTCAAAGTTGTTACAGTTGGCTAGACCATCTCTGCTTGCCAAGAGTCCAGCAAGAGCAGGTATGTAATACTATATATTAGACACATGCAGGGAATCCATGGCTCCTTTGAGCCATATCTCCCTGTGAGCTATGTAGCAGTTACCCTCCATTTCACGAGGTCTATGATTTGGTTTTCTGTTGGTTTAGCCACCTGTGCAAGCTAAAGGCGGGCAGGGGTTGGAGACGAAATGCATGCAGTATTCCTGGCAGGTACTTTGCTGCCCAGCCCCAAAGGTGAATTTCTGTCCACATAGCTCAGTAATTCTTAAAATTGTATGTCTGATGGAAAGAAAATCTGACTTGCCTCTGGAACTCTAAGACAGATGTGCTGATACAAAACCAGGTGGTGATACTTCCTGGGACCTTTTCTCATGAATCTTGTTACAGACCTCACCTTTTCAAGAACAAGAAAGCTAGCATTTCTTTCTCAACAATTTTATTTAATAATTGAATTCAAGTGTGGAGTCCAGGTGCTAAGTGTGAATGAGTAAATCCTGCTGCAGAGAAGTTTTTTGGGCAAGTTACATGAGTGTGTGCATCTTTCAGTGAGATACAATTTTGTGTGCCAGTACTTTGGTCTGGCAAAGCAGGATGGTAGTGTAAAGCAAATTCATCTTTCTTCTTGGGCTAACACTTAGTCAGACATTTTTAAACTCCAGAGCATCTATCCCCTCTCACTCATTCTTCGAGGTGAAAAACAGTATAGTGTGCATGCTGATATACCAGAATAGCAGGAGCTCTGTTGATGCTGAATTTGTTATATATATGTCTTTGCATATTCCTGTGACTCAAGAGGTGTCATACAGGAGGTCTCTTCTAGCTCAAACAGAGACAAACTGAGAATAACTATCAGGAAGAAAACAATAACAGTAAAAAGGAACAAAACCCACAGACTTTACTCTGAAGATTAAACTGATTAGCTACAGGTAACAAATAGACAGACAAGAAATAAAACTCCCACACTTAATGTTAGACTCATTATTTCTTATGTGGGTGAGTGATAATCTCTCTAACTAATGGATAACAAAAAAAGATAAAAGAAATGAACCATTACACTATCAGCTCAATTGAATTAGCTACTGTTATTTCTTAGCAGCTCACAGGGTGTTAATAAGTTTTGTAAACCCGTGATGCAAAGGAGTGTGATAAAATAGAATAAAGAGCAGAGAAAAGATTAGGAGGGCCATAATAAAGTCAAACATTTGTTTTTAGAAACAGCTGAAGTGAATTCTCCTAAGATGTGGGGAGCCTGAAGGTGGAAAAAAGGGTGGTTTCGACTTTTCTAACAACAGATATGTATATATTAGTACAAACAGACATACATTCATCTGATAGAGATTTCTTTTGTGTTCAGCCAGCATTATGTGGGTCACATCTCATGGGAAGCAGTAGGCTCTAAAAAGTGGTCCTTATTCATCTATTAAGGATGGCTGGGCTCTGGAAAGGACCAAGCAGGGTAAAAAAATCAGAGAACTTTCCTGAGAGTGATAGAAAAAGTGAGGTGACCAGAAAGAAAAGTGCCTGATTACAAAGAAAACACAGGAAAGCAGTGGAATTTTTAAACAGAAACAAGGTCTGAAGAGAAAGATTGAAACCATACCAAAGCCCTGCTCATTTGCCTATCTGAGCGCTCATGTGTAGCTCATTCACTCTAAGACCAGAGAAGATAGAAGGAAACACAGACATCAGGAGGAGCAGAACTATCCATACAGGAAGAGGGTCAGGGCAGATGTGTTTCATATTTTGTCCCACCCAGAGGAAAGTCCTGACTCAGACTGAGATTCTGACAAAGTATTTCCCAAGAGCCCTGCCACATCACTTTTCACTTTCAGAAATGCTCCTCAGAGAAATGCACACATGCATTCTGTCCTGGAAATTATAGAGCACACTCACAAATAAGCCAAAAAGAAGTCTATCCAGTATTAGAAGCACCCTCTTGAAAATTCTGCTTNCTGAGACTTTATTTTCTCTGTGCAGGTTAAAAAACACCTATTTTGTTCATCTCTGTGTAGGTTGTTTTGGAGATAGAGACACAAATGCATGTGAATTTCTTTTAATTTTTGTTCTTTCCCTAGAGTGTGTTCATGTAGCATTTGTGCAGTTGGTCTACACATAATTTTAGAATTCGCAAGAACTTTCTGAAAATGAAGAGCTAGCTTACTAAGACCAGTTCAAGGTTTTAAAATGCATAATTTTTTCCATTTATATCCATGTCACTAGCCGCTTGTGATAAACACCATCTGAAAACCACATCATTTTTTGCAGCATT
>VYZS01025824.1:10138-32292 GCA_013400695.1 Neodrepanis coruscans
GGGGTGTGTCTGTGGCTTCTCTCGGAATCTCTTGTCCAAAATCGCTAAATTTGTGGTAAAACCACGACAACATGGCAGCAAGAGAAGGTCAGTGCTTGTAGAAAGTATGCTATTTTAAAAAAAAATAGGTTTGGAGGTTTTATCTTTTTTTAGAAAAATCTTAAAGATTTTTTTAGAGAAGTCTCAAAGAAAAGCCCAAGTGGCTTATATTTATCCTGCTCCTCCATGTGTCTCAAGTTTTGCTGCCAGGACTTCCTTGCCTGGTACGGCTTCACAACTATGAATTCTTTGTCAAGACTGTGTCTTTCCAAAAGACCGTATCTGTTTTGTATTACACAGCCTTGTCAGCTATTTCAGCAAGCTGCGCTCTCTAACCTAGTTCAGGCTCATTCCTTGGCCTCTCTCAATACATCACAGTCACCATAATGTCTCTGCATGATGTCCACCTTGGCTAGCTCCCCTGCTGCAATACAGCCTGAAATATTCCTAAACTGGAGTTTCAAAACTGTAAAACGAAATGCTTCAGCCAGCACATTCTAAAGACAACATCTGTCCTTGTTTGGGCTTGCTGTTGGAGACAGCAGTTAGGATTCAAAGGCTGCAGAAAAATCACCGAAAGTTGTATAGTTCTGGTCTTTATTCTACGCAACTCACACAAGCCGATTTGCCAGCTCACTCTTAATTGCTGGACTTGTCTGGAGGTAAAAGGCTTTGCAAAGCAAAATAACTATTTAACTTGCAAGTCAACACTCAGATTGCAGCAAAAGGAAATAAAAAAATAAACAGACTTTATTGCTGAAACTAAAGCAGTGACTCCATTAGTTCCAACTACAGCTGCAGCTTGATTTCACAAAATCCTTCTGTAAAAACCTAGGATATAATTCTGATCTTGAAAACAGTAATAATCGCAAACTATTTCACACCATAATAAGAATGTGTATCTTTTTATTTTCTAACTTAATTACCCCGTAAACAAAACCAGCATTTGCTTTGGCCTAAATCTTCCAGTCTTTCTTGAGTTTGAGGAAACTTCTTTTTGCAGAGGAGATGAGATTGCTCACCAGCCAATAGACTCCACACTCCCATGACAATGCAAGTTGAGAGAAGGCCTAGTTGGAATAGGACAGCATGGCACAAAACACCCCAAAATCAGAAACAAATGCTGTTTAAAAAAAGAAGAAATACAGTCCAATTTGCAGCAAACAGGAGGTATTATTAGACATTTCTATGAAAACATCAGCTGAATGCTCAATCACAACAACCTTTCCTTCCTCAAAGCCACAAACAACATGATATATGCTTAGGAAATGAACATCATAATGACACTGCATGTTCACATATAATATTCAAGATGTCTTTCATAAACCAAATGGGATTGCAGGAAACTGGAATATACAGACAAATGCAACAATGATGCACAGTGAAGAACCACCAAATAGCATCCTCAGCCTCAAGTCACTGAATCACTGAGGTGGCAAAGGACCTCCTGAGAGCAGCAAGTCCAACAACCACATCCAAGCAAGGCCGTTTACCTAGTTACCCAGAAATGTGTCTAGTTTTGTTTTGACTGTCTCCACAGAGGAAGAGTCTATAACCTCTCTGGGCAACCTGTTCTAGTGGTTGACCACCTTCACAGAAAAAAAGTGGGTTTTTTTGTTTTAAGAGGGAATTTCCTGATTTGTCATTCATGCCCATTGACTCTTGTCATTTTGGTGGGCACTACTGAGAAGAATCTGACTCCCTCTTCTTCATTCCCATCAAGTACTTATATACATCAAGTTGCCCCCTGAGCCTTGTCTCCCAGACACAACAGTTCAAGCTCTCTCAGCCTCTCCTTGTATTAAGGATGCCACAGTCCTTTAAGTATCTTTGTGACCCTGTATTGGAGTTGCTCAAGTAAGTCCATATCTTTCTTGTACTGGGGAGCCCTTCACTGGACGCAGCACTCCAGACGTGGTCTCACTAGTGCCAAGTAGAGGGGAAGGATCACCTGCCCCGACTGAATGGCAACACTCTTCCTAATACAGCCCAGCATGCTTCTGTCCTTCTTTGCCATGGGTGTGCACTCCAGCATAGGACTAATGAAAAGACATCATATAAGGTAGATAAATCAGGACTGGTTTGGATGAGACTATGGACAAATTGTTCACTACCTCTTCTAACACAAAAACCAACCAGGTGTGACATGACAAAAGGGCTAGATAGGTGGTTCTCTCCCAGTGTGTAGTCAAGCCATGAAACTCACTGCAGCAGGTACGAAGTTTTTGTGGGTTCAGAGTACGAGATCCATGTAGCTGAACTAGAAAATTCTTGAGCTGCCAATTGCGGGAGTCTAGGTGAATATTTTTGGAAAGAATCATGACTAGATCAGAAGAGGGCAAATACCACAGACACTTAGCTGCTGTCAAGGAAAAGGATAAACACTTTTTATTGATCCCGGATGGCATGTCTTAGGATGAATTGGAAGAGAAGCATGCTAGGCATAAGTGCATCAAATGTTTTTTTCTAAGTCCATGCCAATACAACAGACCTACACAGGAATGCAGATTTCAGCTAAGGCAACTCCAACTCCATGGGAAATCCTCAGTGGCAGAATTACCTCATTTCTACTTTGTAGGCAATGATATCCTATAGAAAGCTGTGTATGACTTGTACATATTCCAAGAGTTTTGGGGATTCACTAGTCATGTGCACTGAGCTGAAGAATATTACTTTAGCCAGCAAACTGAAACAGCACTTTCAAAGTAGTTGAACTGACTGGATTTTGCCTGCCAACTGCCAATCCCAGCTTTCCCAGGTGTCCTGGTTTGGATGCTAGGGGGCGTTATCAAGTGACAAGGGATCGAATAGAGAAAAAAATAACCAAAAAAATTTATTTAACAAACAGTAAACTTGCCAATAAAACACAAGGAAACAAACTATGCTCCTCCGGGCTGGTGGCTGGGCTGGTAGAGCAAGGGAAGGAAGGGAGGCTGGCCCTGCACCGCCTCCACTGTCAATTCAGCCATGCTGCTGCCCTGGCCAAGGGAGAAAAGTCGAGAGGGCAAGGGAGCCGAGCTGAGACAGAGCTAGCATGAAAGCCAAGCCACAAAGGAGAGAGGGAGCTGGCACAAAAGCTGAGCCACAAAAGAGGCAGGACTTCCGTGCCTGCTGCTTTTATAGGGTGCCCGTTCTCGCATTTTCTCAGGGGCACCCTTGCAGGGCCAGCTGCCTCTTGACTGAATGACGGTGCGGGGTGCTGCCCCCTCTCCAAGACTTCACCATGAGGCAACATGGTGGCATTCCTGCCAAAATACCTCGTGGCGGTAGTTTGCTGGGAGGAGGGGCCACCACAGCTGCCCACCAGTGCCATTGGGGTCCGGTTGCCAGTGCACTGCTAGCGCAGGAGCACCCGCGGCCACCGCAGGGGCCTGGAGCCACCACCAGCACTGCGCTCTGCCACTCCAGGTCCAGCCCAGAGACTGGCCTTGCCCTGCACACCGGCTGCAGCTGCCACAGGGGCAGCTCCGCCCGCCACAAGGGCTGCTGCCACCGTACACACGCTGCTAGCACCATGTGACACTGGCTGTAGCTCCCAGTGGCTGGCGCTGCGACCACTGAGCCCATTGCAGGGACAGCCGCACTGCTGGTACGGGGTGGGGGGATGGTGTGTGCCCTGGCGCTGGCAGGAATCAGCAGGGCTGCCCAGCTGCTGCGCTGCTGGGGGCCAGCGCACGAGCAGGCAGGGACTGGCAGGAGTCGTGCCACCCCCTGGTGCCACCCCACCAGCCCCACACCTGGTGTGGGGAGGCCATGCCAGGAGAGCCAGTGGAGCCACCGTGTGCCCCAGCTCCAGCGGGACCAGCGGGGGGCTGCTGCTGCCCCATCCACAGCGTGAGCCAGACAGGGTAAGCCAGCGGCCACACCTGCAGCCACTGCTGCCACCACCACCACCCCAGCCCCGGATGGGCCAGGAGCCACTGGAAGCAGCCCAAGCGTCCAAGTGGCCACAGCGGTGCTTTTCCTGCGGAGTTGCAGGAGATCAGGCAGGGGCAGCTCTGTCCCCGCCTGGTGTGGCTCCGTGGAGCTGCAGGCTGAGCTGTGCTGACTGGCCCACACTCCCCACAAGGTGCTGTTTCCTAGGAAACACACAAAAAAAAGTCCAAGGCACCCCTCTCCCCTGTTCCCACACGAAGAAGGGGAAAGGGAACAAATGTTTTAAAACAAAAACATTTTCCCACCCCACAACACCAGCAAGCAGAATTCAGGTTTTGTAAGCTTCTCACTCATTCTGAATGGTTTTCATTTAAGGTGTCTTCAGTTGCCTGCTGTGTATGTACAAACTTGTAATATAAACATACCAGAAGAAACAGCGTAACAAAGGGTTTAGAAGGCCTGTGTTTCCAATTCCTAGGACACAGCTGCCAGTGGTAAACTGAAGAATGTATTTATGCAAAGACCTTAAGGCCTGCACTAACATCTCATAGTATAGATGACTTGCCAGTAGAAGACCCTGCATCCTAACATAGGGACACTGTCAATAAGGATACTATGTATCACATAACATCCATTTTAATATTAGCCCAAAAGCAAAACCAGACTCCAGATGTCTACTTCAAACAAGAAAACAGGAAAAAAAACAAGGTCAACAACCTCGATTAAGACTCCTGGAAGCTGCTCAGCAAGAGCTTAACTTGAAGGACCACCCATTCAGAACTGACAATGCCTAAAAGTTAAGTGAGGTCTGTCCAAAGTAGGTTTCCATCAGCAGGCAAGAAGAACCAGAATCGTTCCTGTGGGGTACAATAGCCAGCATTTCTTGTCCTTTGCATCTCGGAGAAACAATTCCTCCACTCACACACCATGGTGCTTGTGAGTATGAGAGTGTGAATTAATGAAATCCGGGAAAGAGAGTGTGAATGCACAAAAACAACTTGCTTGAAGATTTTGTAAATATGTATTACTTCCCCTTTTCATAGTATGGTGCACTGAGTTTTATTTTTCTAATTTCCCTAGATGTATAATATTATAGCACAGATAGCACAGAAAAATGTTCAGCACACTCAGCCTTTTTCAGTGCTCTGGGATTATTTTCCACTTGTGTGGAATACTGACACACAACCTGCAAATTTATTCCAAAGAAAAATCTATAAACAGAGGGTTTCTGTATGTTTGTGCAGCAGCTAGGGAACTGAGCTTTAAAAAAAAAAAATCAGAATTTTGCAGTCTAGCAGAAAATTATTTCACTTCAAAATGCCTACTAAGTTACCATATATTTCTCTATTGGACCATTTACCTTAAAAAATGAAACAATAGTAATTTCTTACCAGTCTCTTTTGCTGAAGCTGTTCTCTAAGTAATCTGTCTTCTGGTAAAACATCACATAAAAGAAAATAATTGTCCTGTTCTTCTGCTAAGAGATTAGAAAGTGTGAGTAAGGAATGAGAAGTTGCAGCTGCTTTGAATATTTCTGGTATGTAATTTGCTAAATCTTTGGCATGTGTTAAGAATGCAAGAATATGATTTTTAATCAATAAAAATCAGTTATTTTAATTTCATAATTTAAAGAAACATGCTTAAATATTTGTATATATATTTACACTGCAGTATAAAGACCAAAGTCTTGCATAGTTTTTGTCCACTATCAGCTTTATTAATTTTTATTTTATTTTCATTTTTATGATGGTTCTTCTGGAGATATAAAACAATTATCATATATATTGGTTACAGATTAAAATCATGAAAGAAAGACAGAATCACCTTTAATTTTATCTTGCATGTGGGATTTTCACTTATTTCCCTTAGTAATTGTCAGTTTGCAGTATCTATCATCATTTGGTTTATCCTCCTCTTGCTCTGACCTATCACATTGCCTTTTACCATCAGATCTTTTTCTATCTGCAGACATGCACTGTAACTGTTTAGTAACATACATTGAGACTTACCTAATTTACATGATATGTTTTATACATATTTTATATTTACTAACCTTTTGACTATTTATGGTCATATCCAATCTAGTAAGACAATAAATCTTATACAAATTACATTAAAATTACTCACCATATAAGAAAATACAAAAACATACAAAAGTATTTTGTATTTGAGAGTTATGAATCTATTAATCAAAGGGTGTCGTGGTTTAGGAATGGTATTCTCTAATTAAGTAGTCATCTAAAAAAACCCAGATGCTACTGGCATCCCCACTCCAGCTTGAGGCACAAAAGGTAAAGGTCATGGGTTGAGATAAGAACAATTTACTGCAAACAACAAGGTAAGAAAAGGAACAGTAACAGCAACAATATTAATAACAAAAGGTATAAGACAAAGAAACAATATATATGTAAAGCTTGTGACAAAATACCAGATGAGTCTTCCCACCACATCACGTTTTCCCCTGACCAGGAAGGAATACCCTTTTTCTTGGAAGCAAGAGTACCTTTTTTCCTAGGAAACGACCTAAGGTGGCATCAAAAAACATAATGTTTTGGCCACACCCTCTCCTGCTGATCTGGGCTGGAACCAGGACAAACGTTATGTGTTTGGTGAACTGAAGTATCCATTAAGTCTTTTACAATTTTAAACTTGCTAGAATTTCAGCCTTTCCCATCTCTCCATACAGAAAGCCTGGGGGAAGAGAGACAAACACCCTGATTTCTGAGCTACCAAATCTGAAGGACCTGGCTACAAAACCCCAAAATTTGTTAACAAACAAATAACGAAATATTCTGATTGTTCTCTGGAAAGGTCATTGATATTTTATAATTCTGGTGTTCAGATGCTTGATTTGCAATTTTCAAATCGAGTGGTAAGTGTTAAAATTTCAGTAACAAAAACAGATACATGTAAGAGAAAAAGAATTATGATTTTTTGAGTGATTTTCATGTTTTCTAGGATTACTTTTCTTAAAATTATTTTGACTAATTAAAAAAAAATTACTTTCAGCCATTTTGTTCTCAGTTTTTGCCTTTCACCCATCTCCAACACCAGTTGTATGCATTGCTTCCTCTCTTTTAAAGTCTCCATGGAGAATTAAAGATGCAGAAAAGCTCTAAGGTTCATATCTGCTTTTAGGTAAACTATATTTTTCTGTTAGAAAAGGGAAGCCAAAGTAATGTGTCAGCTACTTCTGAGAGAAACACTTCCTAAGAGAAACGTTATGATGGAAGGATCCCACCATGCTAACGCAGCAGAATGGTGAAAGCGTGGTCATTGGTCTTGTGTTGGAGCCAAAAATCGGGCTCCTTCCCCTTCTGTGAAGATACTGTCTCCTAATACTCTCAGGGCAGTAAGCACTATGGCAGGGGAAGGAAAGGTGACTGAGGCCCTGATGTCCAGGAAGAGTTAGCAGCATCAGTGGGGATGGCGGACAGAGTGAAGCAGAAAAACACTGGGAATGTTTCTCATAATTTCTGGAAGGACTGTCACCAATTATTTATACAGTGGTTATCAATGCTTCCCCGGTCATGATGTAAGTGGTACTGCTTCTACGCCTTTGCAACGGGCCCTGATTTACAGCGCACTGAGGCATGTATTGAGCTCATCCACACTTGGCACAGTGCTGAAGCATGTGATGTAATCCTTGGAAAAGGTTAAGTATGTGGTTAAGAGTTAAATGTTACTTCTGTGGTTTTCTGACCTAGTGTCAGACACATTTGGCTCATCAAAGCAGCAGTATATGCCAGAAATTATCACATGATCCGGCCATCGGAAAGTAAGCAAGCAGCATACTTACCTAATGGAGCTTTTGAATTTGTTCTTATCACACTACAAAAGTCTGTGATAGGCTGTTCTGCAAACCTCCTCTTCCAGTACAAGATGTAGCTTTAAAAATAAGGGGGGAGATGATCAGTAATAAAAGGAAACACCAAAAAAAGTTCAATAAACTTTTTTCCATCCTCTAAATTCTTAAGTATTTTGTGTATTTTTTTAATTCTTGTCTCTGTTTTTGCTTCCTTTATATTAGTTTTCGATTTTATGAAATTAATTCAGTTTCACTTAAACTCTGTTTAACCATGCTGTCAAAGTGAAGAACTCAATCAATGATTTGCACCAAGCTTTGCATAAACACTGTGACCTATTTGCATCCTCAGATAGAAGTGTCACTCAGATGCATCTTTACTAAAAAAATATACTACAAAGCACTTTCAAATTCCCAAAATATAGTGCTCTGTGTTCTGCAAGAAGCAGTCAGGAATCTGAAATACCAACCTGACAAAAGTGAGGTTTTGGCAGGTCTCCTGCGGAGTTACATTGAAAGCTGTAGCTTGACAGACAACTAGAAAGACAGAAAAATGAAGTCCCTGAACACCTGGGGGGAAATAGCAGACAGAATAAGAAAAGCCCTAAATATACCTTGAAAGTTTAACCCATCAACTACAGTTGTTTAAAAACATTCTGTACTATCATTGTTTGTATTGCAGCTGCACCAACAGACCCCAACTGAAATTAAGACTTCCACTTAACTAGGAAGCTACTGTCTAACCAAGAGCAAATCATCACTTCACTTATAGGATGAAGAGAATCAAGCAATCCTTGTGCTAACTATTCAGAATTTTACTAAAAAAAATAACCTGAAAATGCTTAAGTGCTTGCTTATATTTATACTTATGACTTGTGTATGATAGAAATCTTGGGAGAGTTCATAAGGTAAAGGCTAACTATTCAATGACAGCTTCTCATTACATGCCATCAAATAGAATAGAAGGAATAGAATCATTAAAAAATCAGATATCATTACTATGAGGGTATTTCTAAATAGTTACAGCTTTTAAAACTTGTGCAACCTATAAGTTTACTTGCCACAGCTACCACATCCCATGGTGGCTCACATTTATCATCTAATTTAATACATGAGGACTTCAACCACAGCAGCCAAAGAATCAGCACGTATTTGTTTCTGCTGACTCTGGCACTGAGAGGACCAACCTCTGGCACAGAAGACAGCTAAGCACAGGGAAGCCAGCATGAGTGGCTGAAGCTCATTCAGCAGCACCATTAGATGTCAGTAACTGAGAGGTGAGTGTTTTGTTGTCTCTCTGCCTACTCCACTGTTTACAGGCATATTGAAACAGTCTTGCTGCTAAACAGAAAAGCAAGCCTTCCAGAATAAGCAATTCTTGAGCTTTTAGGACTTAAATATGCAAATGAAGACATTTCAAGAGCTCATTTACTAAATGTCTGTCCACTGCCCTGAGAGAAATGAACGCTGGTACAAACTCACCTAATCATAATTGTCTGTGCCAAGAAAATGACTGTTAAGGCATTTCATATCATAAGACTTAACTGAAATAATGAATGACCAAATAAAACCAATGCCTTGTCATACTTCCAGAGAGACAGACTTCCCTTATCTCTTCCCCTTGCCCTTATGCCAAATTAACTTTATTCTTCAAAATCAAAAAAAAAAAAAAGTTTTCTATTAGCATTGGTCTTTTCTGGATTATCCACTTTTTGCAGTTCTGTCAAGAAATGTAATCCTAAGACTAGCTGTAAATCATTGCTAAGTAAAAAAATAATACTATGTTTTCCAAGTTGATTCCCTGTATTTTCCACACCTATTTCAGTGATACAGCAAATTAGAGAAGTCACACTTCAGAGTAACAACTCCATCAATTTCATATCCCAAGGCCACTTTCTGTAAGATTTGGCCATCTTCCAATTGCATTAGCAGCAAAAAGAATCTAAATAGGCATTTTCTTGAAAAGTTGATTTTAAAATATGTTTCTATTAATGCAAAATAATTCCCCCTAGCACACTTAAACTGGCGGTCCATGACTGATCCCTTTATTTACCTGAAGATTACTAATACTATCGCCAAAGAACAGTACATTCTTCTTCAGCACAAAATCAAACAAAACCAACTATAACTTTTCAATTTTAAGCAATGTTAAGCTCATATGTCTGATTAAGGATTTATATAGCTTACATTTCTCTTCCTAAATTACATCATATTGTTTGTTTTTTTCTGTCTTGATAGACACAAGTTACTGGTTTTGGCTGAGTAACTAGAAGAACTGAATAACAGAAGAACTACTAGAAAATGCATTTTAATTGAGAAATTCTCCAGCTAACATTTAAACAGTACAACAGAACTATTTACAGACCAACAGGTACTGTCTAGCCTCCTGCTTGGCCCATACATTACTGCGGGTGAAAGCAAAATACCAAGCAAATGTCTTGTCTCTGAAGTTACCAGCCAGCTGGGGTCATGCCAGCAACTGGAGGAAGTTAAGAGAGAGAAAGCCAAATATGACCCTGCTGAGATCATCAATGACACAGCTGTAGAAGAGTAGATCACAGTATTGTAAAGTATAGTTAAGGATTAAATGTGATTTCAATGGGAAATATTGGCAACCTTAAAATAGCACAAATGAATTTGATCCCAGAATGTGAAAGATCGAGTACCGAGCAGCTTCTTTGTACAACACACAGCTTTAGGATATTATACATTGGTAAAAATAGTCTTGTCCTAAAAAAAACCCACCCTAAATTAGGAGAGCTGATTCTCTGGAACATGCTTTACTAAAAAAACTGCTTTCTAGTTTGCACACAACTTGTTGATTAGTGACAGTGTTGCCGGCTGGGCGAGATAAGAAGTGAGACAAACACGCAGTGCAGGGAGAGCGCAGCTTTACTCGTGATGTCCGACGATCCAAAGAGGAAATTCATAACAATCTCTCCATTTTTATAACCTCCAGTGCCCACCCCTTATACACTGTCCAACTAAACCCTATCTTACTATTATGCCCCTAAAACACCCAACAGGATGGTCTCTTATTACCTATCCCCACCCCCTTTTAGCCCCTACCAGGCCTAGAAGCCCAGCTCTTATGTTTTGACTTAACTACCTCGTTATCTATACAGAAGAATGCAAACATGTGAAGGACAGGCCGTTTTCTACCCTTAATATTCTAAGTTACCCAGCTGCCTAGCTATAGTGAATTCTTAAACCTTAAGCATACTCCTTAAGGCATCAACAGGACCGAAGAAGTGCCTAGGATATGTCAAAGAATATCTGACACAAGAATTACCATATATTCTATAACTGAGTCCTCCATACCGAGCAACACCTAGGGGCTGGGAAGTGGGAAGGGAATGGGAAGACAATGTTACAGTTCAGCAGGAAAGAGCGCATAAAAAAAGATAACAGAAATCTTCCCACAACATCTTTCAGAAAAGATGATCTCTACTTTTCCAAAGCTTTCTGTAACTTCTCCACACATATACAATCATTTCAAATGATACAATCCTTACCTTCTAAAATCTGCAACCAGTTTCACATCTGCTATGACAAGCTTGTGTTCAATAATCATGTGCTTCAGAAGCTGGTTTTGTTCTGCTAAGAGATAGCAGTCTTTGCAGAAAATACAAGGCACACAGGAAGAACTTTCTACAGCATCAATACCACCTGGACTTTCTGGCAGAGACAGAGGCTCCAAAATACACTCGGTATCTAAAATAAATAAAAAGAATAATTAGTTTTGACTAAGTGAATAAATCTACATCACTTGGAGTACTTTTAGGCAGTACATGTAAAACATATTTTAAATCTCAGTTTTGTTGCACGGATCACTCCAGCAATGAGATGCTTGGAAGCTGATTGGTGGGTTGACTGCATTACTTCCAAGGACAGTGGGAGGTTAGCACAGGACAGTTCTCAAGAACAGACACAAGTGCTCTGCTTACTACTAAGGAAATTTTTATGATGAGAAACCTACTTTTCTTCCTCTTACTATCTGTTTTCCCTCTTGATATGAATTAAGCTACTCACTTTCCACATTGCTCAGGGTATCAGGAAGGCTTTAGCCTGTATAGTACAAACTGATTTGCATGGTAATTTTCATAATTATACTTTTATGTACTGCACAAAGCTTCTATAATTTTCTGACTGACTCTTGAAGGTCTGTATGCATCTGTCTTGCCTTTTTTTTCCCCTCTTTTGTATGTCATTTACTGTTCTATGGCAAAAAAAGAGACTAGTCTTGATAAGGACCACTACCTGAAATGCAATGCAGTCATTGGTCACAGCCAGCATGGCTTCATCAGAGGAAAGTCTTGCTTATCAAACCTGATTTCCTTTTATGACAAGGTAACCCACCCTAGTTGATCAAGGAAAGCCAGCTGATGTAATAGTTTTGAATTTCAGTAAAGCTTCAAATACTGTCTCTCACAGGATCCTTCTGGACAAAATGGCCAGCACACAGCTGGATTCCTAGCACCATGGAGCTTCGGATTAAGGATGATCAGATTGAGTACCTATGGGTAAGAGTGACAGCCAACAAGGCTGACATCCTGTTATAGACCACCCAACCAGGATGAAGAGGTAGATCTATTATTCTATAAGCAGCTGGAGGATGTCTTGAGATCACCAGCCATTGTTCTTCTAGGAGACTTCAACCTGTCAGATATTTGCTGTGAATTCAACACAGCAGAGAGGAGGCAGTCTAGAAGGTTCTTATAGTGTATGGAGGACTGCTTATCACAGCCGGTGTCTGAGCCCTCCAGGGATGAGGCTCTGCTGGACCTGCTGTTCACTAATAGGGAAGGGCTGGTGGGGGATGTGGTGGTCGGAGGCTGTCTAGGATGCATGAAGTAATCATGAATCATGAAGTAATAGTTTTCAATAAACAGTGAAACAAGGAAGGGCATCAACAAAACCTCCACACTGGACTACACATCAGTTATTTTGGCACACATGGATTTTAAAATGTGTATGGTTAAACGAAGCTTAATAAACAATATTTACCAGATGGAAGAAGCTATGTCAACTTTCATCCTATAAAAATCACTTATATGTTATACATTGGCAAACACACTAAATCTGATAATCTGATAACTTGCATCCATGGCAAATCTGAAAAATAATTTAAAAAAACAGAGCAATTTAGCTTTTCTCCTCGGAATACAGACTAACGAAGTAGTGCTCTATCCCACACTCTACCAAGATTCTGAAATAACCAAAGAAGGGCTGGAGTTTCAGAGATGGAGCTGGGAAGCTCCTAGAAGTTCTGTGACAAATCTCTGTTCGGGTAAAGGAAGAGGCACAGTGAGGGGAATGACTCTGTCATCCCTCGCAGATGCTGTTTGGCAGTGGCTGGGCCCCCAGTGTGGCACTGTTGTGCTCCAAAGCAGCCACAGCAAGTGCCATTGGCTACCTGATGAGGGTGCTCCAGGAGACTGAGGGTAAACTGGAGCTACCAGAAGCCACATGTGGGAAAGAGTACAAGGAAAACAGGAAACACAACTGCATCAGTTCCATGCTGTTCCTGGAACAACATATATCCCCTGCACAACTGTTGAGGCTTCTACTTAGGACTCTTGAAAAATACAACTTTCCATAAAGGCAGTGACTTGACTGAAGATTGGTGGCTGGGTTACACTGAATTGAGTTTATCCCATAAAACTAAGCAGTGTGGAGAGATGGCAGCACACAGAGCGTGGCATTACCTGCAGCAAGACAACTGCTGTGCACAATCTAACACTTTCCTTCTCATAATTTTACCTGCACTTCAGCCCATTTCCTTCCCCCAGACGTTTCTTTACTAAGCTGGCACTGCAGAAATTGTTCCATTTGTCCTATTTTAAGAACAGTAGCTTCTATACCGTGTGCTAGAGCAATCCTCAAGAAAGGGTCAGCTGTCCCAAGCAAAACTGATATTACCTGCAAAAGTCCAGTTTTGTCCATTCTTACAGGCAGTATTAGTTTGTAGCTTGAAGAATCATTAAAACATGCTTATTGAGAAAAGTAGAACAACTTAATTTCCTTTGCAATCCCAATGCCAAGTGAACTAAGAAGATACTCTGTCAGCCACTTCAGCTGTGACCAGTAAGCAGCTACATTGCTTTTTGTTTATTTTTGGTTTAGGTCCCTTGCAATGACCTATTTAAACATTTAGAAGTCCAAATAAACAAGTGCCTATCTGCCTTAACAAACCAACTTTCAACAGATAGGTGTGTACAACAGGAACTGCTACTCAACACGGACAAGGAGCAGAGAGAGTTATTTAGCATAAGTACTTGTGAATAGCAACTATTTGGGCTGGAAGAACAGCGCTGTTAGTCTTTAATTGTAGTGGTGAGTTGCTGAAAGGAATAAACTGGGATGAAGACTTTTTTGCTGCCCAAAGAAAGTAGCTAACACTAAAGAAGAATAACTTTTGACTACAGTTCCAATGTGGCAACAGCAGCAATTTCTTTCAAAGGCACTTAAAGGAGGAGGCGAGGGAAAAAAGAATGCATGAAAATATCTTTGTACTCATCTGCCACAAAAAAACACTGAACAAGAGAATAAATGAACAGAGCTGAACAAAGATGCACAGCCTTTAGCATAGCATTTACCGGACTAATGTAGTACAAACATCAAAACAGTACAAATAAAGCTAAGCATAATATTGGAATCTCTGCAAAAGCAGCTAATTTTGTTTCTATATTTGGAGCAGAGTGGCCACAGGTACTGAAGGAAAGCTGTTAACTAAAGCACAGCTCAGGGCTAAGAGGGAAATCAAAACACTCAGATTGAGTTCTCAGACTCCAAGACTCCCCCATGCAGAGATTCTTGAAAATGAGGGAAAATAGCAAGCTTTTCTCTTAGAATCTGCTGCAACAAGAATGATTTCGCAGGGACAGATTAAACATCCCTCTAGTGAATGTGCCCTGGCTGACAAGGATGAAAAGCAATTACCTAGGAAGTACATAAACATAGGGCAAACAGTAATCACAGAAATAGCATAGTCTTCCAGAAATCTGAGGGTGAAGAATTTAAGTCCAAGGCTATATGAGCCTTTGTTAAAGCAGTTAAACAGCTTTTCTTTCTTTATCTTTTTCTTTTTTAAAATCCACGGATTTGTTTCTGCACTATTTAAAACTGTTGGTCTTTGAACACTGACAAAAACCTCCAGCAAAATTTCATGTTCTCCTAAAGGTCCTTCATTGCTCGTTGTCTTGGTTCAACTCTTGGCTGGTTCTACTCTACCCTTCTTCATTTGTTGTGGTAAGGGGTGGCTTGAAAATGCCCCAGAGTGGAAGAAAATAGATGTCTAAATCAGCACAGTTTTCTCTCGGTCTCTCCTCTAGTTACATTTTATTTTTGGTATTTTGTTTGCTTTTATGATCATTGAATTAACCACTGAATTCTCTTCGGTGATACAAAGTCTCATAAGTGGTGAATCAGGAGTTAATGTAAAAGCCAGTGGACATATTCTTTCTGCTTACTCCTGTGTGTTACTCTGCATTTGTTAACGTCAAACAGCACTTTTTTTGTCCAGTTCACTCAAAGAACATGAGATTCACTGCAATGTAAGTTAGCCCTCCTGCTTACCACTTGAGAAAACAAATGCGTATTAACAGCAAAATTTATCACCTAACCTACTTGTGTCTGTGATGAACAGCACAGGACTTAGCTGCCTATAAAAAGAGAGCCCTATAAACCCCACCCATTAAGTTTCTGAAAAATCCTGTTGCCATTGAGTTTTAATCCTCTGCCTAACAGAAAAACAGCATGCCTGTTAATGACTGTTATGCCAACAGATATCCCAAAGGCTTCACAGAAAGCCTGCCAAACTCAGGAACTAAGAAAATCCCTCTCTCATTCACAGAACTGACAGTTGACACTGTGTTGTTCAAACTTTAACGGATCAGATAAAACTATGGTCTTTTACAGCTAAATCAGGGCTAAAAAATGTAGACAGAGAATAGAGGAATACGTTCTTTGAAAACAAAGACTAAGAAGTATACCCAGTTCTTCAGGGGAAAATAAAATTAATATTTTGAAGATATTTGACAATCAGATGGCATAGAAAACAGATTACACAAATTATTTTCAAAACCAGAATAAGCACTATTTTTTGTTATAAGTACCCATAGGATACCTAGTGCAAAGGAATTCTGATCCCTGCACAGGAACTGTACATACCACTACAAGAGTAACAAGTGAAAATGAACAAAAAAAGGCTGCCTGTTACAGAAATTACACAGCTTTATTTTATTTTAAGAGGTGTTTTAATATAGACTAGTTAATCTTCACAGCTAGTGAAGCAACAAGCTCAAAATGGATTCATTTTCCTTTACTGGAACATTTTAACTTTTGAATACAGTTATTCTCAACTCAAAACTAATGTTACTTTGCACAATTAAGTAAATGTTACACCCACACGGTTATAGCAGAGGCAATGTACTTTACCTGCACAACCACACATGCAATTATCACAAAGCAATATGCCTACAGTTTTATGGCCCATAGAATTGATGTGAGTATCAGAAAGAAAAGGAAGGAAAGATTCAGCATCTGAATGGGAGCTGGGAGAGGCGAAGTCCTCAGAGATGGTCTTACCAGTCTTGTAACAGGTAGCAGTGTACAGGTTGCTGCCACCAAGAAGCACAAGGATGTCTTGTTACAGTGCCTTTCTCCACCTTATCCTATCACTGCTAACTATCTATATGCTGCCCTTCTGATTGTGCTGGCCCCTAGGCTTGCCAAATCCTTTGATGAGTCGATTCAGCTCTTTACCAGACAGAACTCACACAAGAGTCCTCCAAGTGCAAGAGCAAACTAAGGAGTGGATGGTGAGAAGATGAAAGGTGACACAGAATCTTCCCCTTCTCATCTCAGCTTCCTCCTCTCTTCTCAGCTTTACAGCCTCTGCTGTTTCATACAATTTAACCATAAGAATGCTGTATCACCATATCACAGTATTAACAAGGGTGGAAGAGACCTTTGAGATTGAGTCCAACCTATAACCCAACACCAACCCATCATCTAAACCATGACACTTAGTGCCTCATCCCAGTCTTCTCTTAAATATCTCCAGGGACGATGACTCCACCACCTCCCCGAGCAGCCCATTCCAATGGTGAATCACCCTTTCAGTGAAAAATCTTTTCCTAGTATTAAGCCTAAACCTCCCCTGATGGAGCCTGAGACTGTGTCCTCTTGTTCTGTCACCAGCTGTCTGAGAGAAGAGACCAATCTCTGCCTGACTACAACCTCCTTTCAGGTAGTTTTAGAGAGCAATAATGTCTCCCCTGAGCCTCCTCTTCTCCAGACTAAACAACCCCAGCTCCCTCAGTTGCTCCCCACAGGGCTTATGCACCATCCTTGTTGCCCTCCTCTGGACACACTCGAGCATCTCAACATCTTTCATAAATTGAGGGGCCCAGAACTGGACACAGTACTCAAGGCCTAACCAGTGCCAAGTACAGGGGAAGGATAACTTCACCAGTCCTACTGGCAACACTATTCCTGATACAGGCCAGGATGCCATTGGCCTTTTTGGCCACCTGGGCACACTCTGGCTCATGTTAAGTTTCCTATCTACCAGCACTCCCAAGTCCGTTTCTGCCTGACCACTCTCCAGCCACTCCATTCCCGGCCTATAGCTCTGCATGGGGTTATTGTGACCAAAGTGTAAAACCTGGCACTTGGACTTGCTAAATCTCATCCTACTGGAATCAGAATATAGATAGATAAAATACAGAATATAAAATGTGCAAGATTTCTTCAAAGTCATTACACACAAAGGAAAAGAAATCACTAACATTTTACCACTGTGCTTCCAAAAAAGGATACCCTGCAGTGGATTCACTTCGCAAAACCCACTGTTCTCAGCGTAGGCACATGTAACACTTCAAATGCAGTATGAGCTCTGTGCTCAATTCTTCTTGGTTGCATATCTGAACTATGTCCTCTGACTAGATTTGGGGACAAATTGAACACTCGAATAAATTACACTGTCCAACTAGGAAGTGGAAGTTCTGGAGTTAAGATAAATGAAGTAACTTCACTTTTAGAACTCTTTAACTCACATGGCTTGGGCCTGGAGTATAACCTGCAGCCATGACTTGAGTGCCAGAGCCCAGGGAATGGCAGACCCTTCCAGCAGGCAGCCAGCAAGATGAGGGAGGAACTCCCTAAATTAGCCTGCAGGGAATGCTGAGGAGTGGGGCACTCATATCCTTCTTTTTGAAGCTTTGCCACTAGATAAAATGGAATAAGAGTCACAAGACCAGAAGGAAAGGAGGTAAGTCCAAAGACAAGGATTTTTAACTAGTGAAGAGGAAATCTAACTCATTTAAAACAGATTAATCAGATTAATTAGATGAAGAATACCCTGAAAGACTTAGTATTGTCTGAAAACTGAAACAAAAGGAATTAATGAAAAGAATTAACAAAAGGAAACTGAAAAAGGAATTAATACAAATTTGCTTAAGGCATATTCACAGGTTTCATGTCGTTTTTTGCACAACAAGAAGGCCTTAGGTTGAAGAGTTTATGATGTAAATAGAGAAATGAAGACTTTATAAGCCCACTGTTGGAAACACAAGGATAATGAAACAAAATAAGAACATCTGCCGGAATGTTGTGTCTTTCTAATTAAATCCAATAGTTCAATGAATCAATTCATTACCAACAAGTCTGGTTTATTATCTCATTAATACAGCTGGTTAATATTATGAGGAGATTAGCACAAGAACTTGAAGTGATCCTAAAACAAAAATGAACACCACAAAGACTACAGGCAAATAAAGGAGTCCCAACAGTGAGCAAAAGACAGGTTTTTAGACATGCGAAGAACAAACAAGAGAAAGAATGACAGGAAAACAAGAGAAACCTGGCACTCCACACTTAAAGCACAACAGATGCCGACTGGAAACCAGAAAGGCTGAGCACCCTCCCCCAGGTTCACAATGATTACACAGCAAAACTATTTAGTTATCAAAATGACCAAACTCCAAGCTATGGTACATTGGGGAACCAACCTGGTTTCCTACAGATAATTCTGCTCAAAACAGTGCAGCATTTAAACCTCTTTAGGAAAGGAGTAGTTTTAGGTCTTTGCCTTGTAATCAATTTTTCTTTGAGCTACAATGAAAGAGTACCAAGAAGGATTGGTTTGACACTCGAAATACACACATGACAGCTTTCTTGTTTTGCAGCCTTGGCACTCCAGCATCTATTTGTTGGCACAGCAGCATTCCCTAATTTGTGGTCATCTTGGAAGTGATTTTATACTGATTACAGGATTTTCCCTTTGTTTTCTAGAGTATAAAAGATGGATGACTAATGACGTGCCAAATAAACAGTATTCAAAACCAAAACTCAGAATAATGGAAGTAAAACGCCCTGTTATCATCCCCACACATACTACATGCAAATATATTTCTTAGAGAAAGAAGAATCAACGTACATAATCATCTCCCTTCCTTGATATAGTAAAATGTTCAAATATTTCTAGTAAGTTGAATTGAGTCTGAGTTCATGAGGACTTATTTAGCTATTACTTCTACTCACTAACACACTATGAATAATACTTAGTTAAAATGTCCATGTGCTGTAGGAGACAACACATCCTATAGCTTCTCCAAAGATGAATCAGTCTCAACCCTGTATGTTTTTTCATTGAATGCAAATGAGTACTTCAAAAGAATTCTTAATCCTACAGCTAAACCTTGTCAGTTTTACAGAAACTGTACATATTCTGCAGCATTCACTGTCTGGGAATATGAGAATTTTATTCCAGTCAAATGACAGCTTTAAGAAGAGCTGTGACTTACCAAATCCTAATAACTCAGGACAGAGTTTCTATAGAGCAGGTGTCTGCTGGGAGCTGGAACCAACAGAAATACAACTGTGCTTAATAGCCATATTTAACAGGGCTGCTCTGTTGGGGAGCTTAGGATGTTGCAGTTTCATTAGCATTAACAAGTGTTGCTATGGGTACCAGAGCACAGGCATCAGAACACAAGTGAATAGAAGGAGTGGGAAAGTGATTAATAAAAATGTGAAGTGTTGGAATTTTAATAAAACCAATGTACTTGCCACTAAGATCATGTTTAAATAATAGAGTACATTATTGCCCAGTTCACCAGCAGATCCATGCCACTGCTTGTTGTCTTTCTGCCTGAGCCGAGACAAACCCCTACATCAACAAAGACCAGACCAAACCCACTGTTCTCACATTGAGAGGGACACACATGCTCACACACACTAATGAAAGTGACCACAGTAAGTATTCATAACAAGTGCTGATGTTAATATGCAATCCATAAATATTTAACACACTCTAGCAGATTCTGTTGCAAGCTCAGAGCCACACAATGCCTCATTCTTGGGTAAATGGCACGGACTTACAGTAGCGTAACTAAATGCAGGGTTTGATATCTTGGTTACAAATGTGTAACAATATTTATCTCCTTTAGAATTATATTCTGAATAATTTTATTACACTTTTTAGAGCTTCCCTGATTTCTTATGACTGTTGTTAAGCAAAATTTCTTTTTACCTTTCCTTGTTTAGTGTCATCACATGACATTGCAGACATGGAAAGCTGAGATTTGCATTATGTACTGAAATCAGGGATTAGAAGCAATGATTAAACCCTACCCTATTATGGTAATTATGTAGCCTGAAACTCAACGTTTAATTACATAGAAGAGGAAGAAAATATCTCACAAAAGAAATTTGAAATAGAAGGGCAAAAGTGACAATCTAAGTTCTTCTTTTGCACTTATCTCTCAAATCTAATTAATAAAAACCAGTTTCACTTGCTCTTTAGTATAAAGGCATAACAAAGACATAGTAAAGCATAAACAATGCTGGTTTAAATTTGAGGAATACAGATTAAATTACTGCTATTTTCACATGAAAACTAAATACTTAAAAAAAAAAAAAGAATACATGTTTGTGCCAGGTTGATCTAGACTGTTACTTTAAAATTTTAAAAAATACATACTGGGAGGTGTGATGAGTAAAGATTTGTATGCAAATACAGTACTTGTGTATATTTACCATTTCCACTGTTCTGCTGAATCCACTGCAAACACTAGCCAGCTGGAAATAGGCATGTTTTATTTTCCATTTACTGTGACTGTAACCTTAGCTCTCCGGGAAAGAAGGGGTGTTAATATTGTCTTTAATAAGGAACAGTAATAATTGTCTTTAATAAGGAACAGTAATACTTCATTGTTACAGGTTATCTTTGCAGTGTCTTTAGCAACTCCTAGTAGCTCCTTTAGCAACTACGCCTAGTAACTTTTATGCCCTCATTGCTATGCAAAGCAGGTTAATTAGTTTAGTATCTACTTTTTGTTATCCAGATTTAGTAGTGATCAATAATTCTTTATTACAAGAATTTTCCTCTTCTTGTCACCTGTCCTTTTCCTCTAATAGGATTCAATTCCCAAGCACATTTACCCTCTTGATGTTAAATAAATTGCATCATCAATTTTTAAACAATTGTTTCACATTCTGTAGCTAAAGGAAAGGCTATGTGATTTTCCTTAAAAAACTTAGAGCCCACTTCAGCAGTTCCTGTAAGAGAGCATCATGTCGTTATGATGGGAATTTCTACCATGCTCCTAACTAAAATGTTTGCATTGTAGGGTTTATAACTTTTCCACTGGTAGACTTCCCTTGAAAAAGGCAACTATTTGAGAATAACTACAAATAGCGTGAAATTTTATTTTAAATATCACTTATTTTTTTTTCAGATTGATATGTATTAGAGCTAACCTCAAAGCACATCCTGAGAGGTCCCATTTCTGGGATCCTGGTGTATGTGGGTTTCATACTGACAGAACAGGTTGAGATCTCTCTCAGGTAGTCTGACTTGGTTCCTGATACTCAGAAAGCCTTCAAGACCGAATTGTTTAAGTGAATTTCATACTTATTGAAGAATCAGTACAAGGAAGGGTTCCTTGTAGCCTGTTGCTGCTTTCTCAGTGAACTGGAGCTTTTCCAGATAGAGAGTAGAAAAATGTGGTTTTACCACAAAATTCAGCGATTTTGGACCAGGGACTCTGAGAGAAGTCACAAACACACCCCAAAATGAAGAAGACACACAAATATCACAGTTTATTTCGCATACACACGAAAACTCGACAATTAAAGTGCAAGCAGACAAACAAATTAAGTTTCCCAGGGCCCGTCTTTGAGGTGACGACGCTCTGGAGATAGTGCTCGTCTCTCTCTGAGCCCCTCACGAGAGACTCCGGGGTAATCAGAAGGGAACACGTGGTCTGAGGATCCCCTTAGCTGCGAGCCTCTGCCCGGCTTTGACTGAAGGAAAAACTCAAGAAAATTATAAAACTGCGCACAACCCCCTCCCTCCCTTTTTCGTTAGCCCCAAGGAGGGATTTAGTGCTGAAAAAGGAAAAGATGTGGTCTTCGGACCCTGGGG